>JABEVS010000452.1:0-51868 GCA_018290735.1 Coelastrella sp. MACC-549
TGCAGAATATCATCAGACTCCACCTCCAACTCAGACTCTGAAAGAGGATGCAAAACATGCATAGGTGTATTTGGATTGCAACGCAAAAGCCAACAGAAATGAACAAATGCGGCTACAAGACGCTTATCTTGACCCATGAAACGTGCCATACACAGGTATTGTGTCTGCACCTGCACTGTGTTTCTGCAGGACTGACGTGTTTCACCAGATGTGGTGGTGCTTCTTATCTCTGGGCACCCAGTCAGCACCCTGGGGCTGCCACCCCCACGCAACCCTGTGGTGCTAACCCGTTTTCTCCTCCTCCTTTTTACAGGTAATACTTGGTGCAGGACGTCGGTGGCAGCTGGTAGGCAGCAAGGGCAGCCGAGGCAGCCACAAGCATCATACCAGGGTGGCGCCCCCAACGCATGTCAGCGCATTTGTCATAGCATCTCAACTTGCTGCATGGCTCAATTTCTTTTACAATGCAATATCGTAAGCTGCCCTGAGCCGCTGTTAACATGCGGCCGGTCAACAAGAGAACTTCAATATAACATACAAATACCAATACAATCGGGGGACTCCAACCCCTCCCGGCACTAGCCAGCGAGCCAGCGAATGGCCCATGGGACGCATGGTACCCTTCACTTCATGATGATGATGATGATTTTGTTACACAATCGCGAGAAGGTGCGGCCTCTGACCACACGTTTACGGATCTCAGATCCAGTAGCAGTTTACCCCCCTGCGTAGGGCCCCCTCGCCAGGATTTGAACTTCACACGCAGTTCCCCGAAGCGAGGTCTCGGGTTCAAACCTTAACCGGGGCACATTTCCCTTAGTTTACAGGAAACGGCCGGTGTAAACCGGAGGCAGGAATGTGCTCCTACCCAAGCGCCCGACTCTGCTGGGGTGTGGATCGATCTCGAAAGTGGCTTGAGAGTGTAGTCAGTCACCCTTGTCGAGATGTCCCCACCTAGGCCTCTACGGAGACCTTGGCTCTTGGCATTGTATGGGAGGGGTTCTCGGGTGGTTGCCCCCTTCACATTTGAGGTCGGATAATCATGCACTCCGCCTTGTCCGAAAGTGGATTGAATTCACTGGGGTGGATTTGAGGCGCGAGGCCGATGGCAGTAAATGCTATGGCTGCAAAGTACTAATTATTACTATCATCATCCACACGCAGTTTAGTTACAAGGTGCACAGGCGTGAGTACCAAGATCATCAAGGCAAGGGCTACACTGTTACACAACCACGGCCTCTGACCATGCAACAATGCGACCAATACCAAATTTAGCCAAATAGACTTTCAGCGGCTGGGCCAGCGGGAACACGGCACCACAATTGGGCTGCACATCAAACCTGTATGATCATCCTCATGAGGCTGAGCAGCCCCCCGCTTGCACCTGGGGCCTAGAACTTGAAAGGCCAAGCTGGGCCTTGAGGCCACCAGGACATATCTTCTGAAAATAATCTGCCCAGCAATCAAGCACTGCTTGCGTATCACATCTCATCCACCATTGCCTTGTTGAATGCAAGACCCTGTATTTTGGCCACTGCTTTGGTGCGCTCTTGGACAACACAACATGAGATGTATCTCTGATGTATATGTCAGATCATAGCAAATGACTGGACAATGCTAGAGCCAATCCAAGGGTATGTGTGCTCTGGCCATCCATGGATACAGTCCTTGTGTGATGATTTAATGACTGGGTGAGGTCTGTTGCTTTGAAGGTCGACTCAGTTGGAAGTATCAAGAATGAAACCGGACAACAAACAATGTTGCAGACAGCATGTGCAATACTGATGACCTCCCGTATCTGCAACCAATACCGATAGCTCAGCCAAGCACCTGACCTGATCACCACGTTGAAAACACCTGGCATGAATCATACGGCTACTCACAAAAACGCAATTGCTTGCAAGCCAATGCAGTCACATCCTTGATGGTCCATAGTGCAGCAGCACTCTGCAGGTAACCACAAAGGTGCAAAAGCAGTGTACTAGCGTGACCTCTCAAGCTTGAGGATCAGCCAGGTCCTGGCGTTCCCAATCACCCACACATGGTCCAAATGCATTGCAAAACTAGCAACATATGTACCGACTTCATGCTCGGCAGGCCACACAGTGCAGGATAAGATGTTGGCCATGGTCACAAATGTGTGATACAAGTGACTAAGATGCAAGACTGCTTGTCTTGACCCATAGTAGCTGTTAGCACCGGGTATGGACAGCAAACAAAAAGGATCCTTCACCCGGAGTTGAGTGCACTCAAAACACTCACCTCCAGTGTAACCATATTCATCCAACGTTGTACATACAGCAAGCATATGCTTCCGGGGATAACAAATGAGACAATGCAAACCATATTACGTGAGGTCACCCACTGAATGTCCTTTGATGACTGCCAAACCGTTTGAAAAACAACTTTATCCATCGTAGAACATCAAAGCAGGCCCTCAAACTGTTGCATATTATGATAATGATCTCTACAGCCAACCCCAAGTTGCTGTGCCATATTCAATGCAAAGACAGACTCAACAGCTTGCTGGCACATTGCCAGCACCCAAGCAACAATATCAAACACAAGTGCTGTATGAACATAATGTAAACCTTACATATCAGCACTTCTGGAGTACTGGACACATCACCTATCCAAAAGTATATCCCTTAAGGGTGACGATAATCTGCATCACTCATCAATCCTGAGGACGCGAGGACTTAAAAGATGATATCTTTCAATAGCCAGTGGCTTGCAGCAGTCTGCATTCACTGAACTCGCATCATGCGACTTGGAATCATATGGTGGTCTGGCACACCGCACTGCCAAAGATGCACACACAATTTATTTAATGAATCAGGTTTGCTTGTGGTTATACTATCATTAACATGCCTCGCAACATACATGCATGAATCATACATTCAAAAGCTTCAGAGATCAGCCCCAAAGGTGGTATACCATGCATATAATTATGTACACCCTGCACAGCAACAAAGGATCATGTACTAGCTGATGACAGGGAAAGTTTTGCAGAGTTTGGTCCATTTGGACCTGGTAGTTCAGTGACTGGTGTAACCACACACATGAACAACGTGTGTGGGGTGACCCAAAAAGTGACTATACAACAGTCTTCCGGGTGTTATGTGACATACACGCATTAAGGACAATAGCCATAGGCTACCATGCTGGCAGACACAGGCCCCGCTGGCTCATTACTACCACCACTGTGAGGCCTCACAGATCATTGAATGCATTGTTTCTGTGCAACAATTTGCAATGTGATACGATCTAATCAAGCCCTGCCAAGATGGGCCTGAGGCGGCTTGCAGAGCGTCTCTTGCTTCATTTGGAGGCCTGCAAGCAGTCTGCATTCACACACACATAAATTCCGTGGTATCCTACACACTAACAGAAGCAGGTGCTGGTTTTGGCTGTACAAGCCCCTTGACTCCTGGCCTCCTGCGCAACAAGCCAAGTTCATTCACAAGCCTCTGCACAAACCTCTGCACAATGGACAATAACCCTTGCCACTCGACTAAACTCGCCAATTGCCACAACACTGATATGACAAATGCCAGGTTGATTACCAGTAGAATGGATCCCATAACCAGGCCATAGGCGGGGCTTGGTTGGATGCTGCCAAGTTGCAAGAATGTCAAGGAGACATAGCTTGTGAGCAACAAGCAGCATATGGCTTGCAGCATGACACGCCCAGCTTGAGGGTATAAGTATGGCTGGAAGGCCAACAGTACAACACCTATTAATGTGAATACACCGTTAATGACAATCAGCTGATAGAACACACCCATATTCACCCCAAAGACGCTTGTTGCCACCAGTAACATGGTCTGACACAGTACAGCACACTCCCAAAAGCAGAATCCTTCCCTGTATGACCTGTACAGAAACCCATACTGCTGCATGAAGGACTCTTCGCGCAAATAAGTTTTGTTTCTCAGCAGCAGGTACAGTAAGCCACATGGTAGGCCCAAGCAAACAACAAGCACAAGAGGTAGCCCCAACCCCAGGGCCCATGCTTTGTGGTAGCCAGCAAAACACAGTTGGTTCATGTCAAACACCCAGAATGACCCAACAGCAGCAGGAGCATAAGGTGCTGCTGCAGGCTGATCAATCTCAGTGCATGCAAACATGCTGAACAGCGTACGTAAGACAGAGGGCAGGAAGAAGAAAACTGCAACCAGAGTGTTGCTGAGCAGCTGGTCCTTCAAGTCAACAACAGAAGCCTGCCTTGCTAGCCGCTTTGCAGGTAGGCAACGCCTCACTCCCAGGATTGCTAGATCGATGAGCATGATGAAGATCAGCAGAGCTACTGGCATGCACACATAAAACAACACCTTCTGTATTGACACAGGCAGGCTACTGCCCTTGGGCAGTATGCAGTCGATGCTGAGAGTTTCTGGGGATGCGGGTGACCAGACCCACCCCAACACCTTGAGCGGATACGAAAGGGTAGCAGGCCACTCAATGTTCATGCTAGATACGATCAGCATGTACTGGCTGTACAAAATTAGTGGTCGTAACAATTCAGCAGCAGGCAGCTTGCTGGTATCCCCCAAACATACATTTCTTGCTTGGTTCAGTGTTAAGTAGCACAACAGCTTGATGAACAACAGCATAACAATCGCAGCTATGATGTACAAGGCTATGATGTGACTGGTTGCCATGCAGGGCTTGCACACAAACAGCTTGATGGCACCTCTGCCGGCAGCACATACTCCACACAGGTTGCCGACATAGTCTGGGCTGCACTGGAGGTCCTTGAAGGTGCTGATTGCACCACAGGATGAGCTAGCAGCACAAGATTGAAGGGCTGCTTGGTTGCTGATCAAACAAGCACCAGGGGTGAGGCATCTGCAGGCGGTTGAAGTTGACATTCACTCACTGTATCTGACCACTCAATTATACGCCACACTTGAGGTATGGCACATTGGCGGTAGCACACTTCATGTTTAAGGGCTTTCTGCAAGGTCCTACTTAAGGGCCAAGACACAGTGAGCATGTTTCCCACAAGATGCCACAAGGCACTGGGAGTCCCAGCAGATCTCTTGCTTGAGCACAACATGGTGCACTGTGACATATACAACATCTCAAGCACTGACCCACCTGTGCACTTGTATTGAATCTGCAGATGACCTCCAGTAGCCAGGCAGTGGCAGAATCACATCACCTCCAGTGCAGTTGGCATTAGTAGGACATGTGTCACACACTGCGTGTTGGGGGTCGAAGCTGAAGTATCCCTGCTGACACTGCTGACAACTGTCAGGTATAGGAGTCACCTCGCCACGAACACAACCACGAACTTGAAGACTGAGCTTTGCTGCCGGAACTTGCAAGGCATCAGGTTCCTTGAGCAAGACAGTGTACAAGCCAGCTGGCTTGGCAACCTTGAAGCTTAAGTATGACATACCATACTGGTCCGAGCGGTTAACACCCAGGAACGTGCCGTCAGCCAGGGCGGCTTGCACTAATAGGCCCTGGCAAGGCAGTCCATAATAGCCGCTTAAATTGACAGCAACATGCAACAGCCCTTCATCTGCACCTATACTGTTCACAAAGCCTACAACACTAGCATTGCCATGGATTGTTATATTGTTTAAAACGACCTGAACATTGCTGTCAAAGGATGCGTTGTTGCCATGCACAGCACGCTTGACCTGTATCAAGTCAAAGCCCCGACTGTATAAAGAAACTCCCCCCCCAGATCCACTTTGACCAGCCACAACATTTTTGGTGACAGAAGTGTCGCCCAGCAATAGCAACTGGGCTGTTCCATCAGTGCGGATGCCTCCGCCAATGCTTGAGGCAGTGTTGTTGGCAACTTGGCTGTCAACAAGCGTCACCACTGCTTGATCCATGGCTGACAGTCCACCACCCTGATCCCCTGCAGCATTGCTAAACACATAGCAGCCGGTAAGGTTTGCATGTGCAGCACCATCTAGTGCCACTCCACCACCTGTGGTGTTTGCCCTGTTGCCGACTAGAGTGATGTTCTTGACGGTCACCTGCAGCACAAAAAACCAGTCTCTGAAGTGTTGATACAATGCTCGCATACAAGGCTGCTCGGGGGCGGGGGACTGTCATCAGGGTCTAGCACTCTGCCCGTCATGCTTTGCAAGGGTTGCAGTTGAATAATCTGATATGGCCAGTGCTACTTGACAGCCACTCCTTCAAGGAGCCTCACAGTGTAAGATACTGCTGCGCCACATGCCATGTGAGTCACAACCTGTCCATGAAGTGGCACTACTTTGGTGGATCAACTCACCGAAGCTGTATCCTTTGCAAAGAAGCCACCACCTGTGTCAGCCCTGTTGTTCTGCACCAGGCTGTCAGCTGTCACAGTGATCCGTGCATTCCCTTCGCAATAACTGCCACCACCAGCTTTGGCGGCTGTGTTGTTGAGTATCGTGCTGCCTGAAGTTACAAGCGCACTAGCACTGTCTGACTGATACAGTGCTCCTCCGTTAGTGCTGGCTGAGTTACCTTGCAATGTGCTGTTACGCATGATGAATTTGGCACCAGTGCTGAGGCTTAAGGCACCCCCTGTTCCTGCTGAGTTGCCGACAAACTTGCAGTCATCACTCACGAATGCCTGCAACGAGCATGTGCACAGCAGCATACCCCAGTAAAGTACACCGCAGTTTCCAATTATCCTGACAGCCGTGCAGCACGGTTGACTTTGCATCCAGTTCATGCAGCAACCAGCTGTTCAAAAAGGGTCAACAACATGCTCTGTGGTGCAGCGTGATGAGGAGCACTGAAAGAGGCCTGCCTCAGCATCCCTGAGAGTGCCACTGGGCTGACGGTCAGCCAGCCCACCTGCACTTGACCATAAAGACTTAGCCCTCCACCAAATAATGCACGATTGGTGCTGAGGGAGCTGCTGGTGATTGTTGCCACCGCCATGTCATTGTTTGGCGCAGAGATGGAATTGCCGATTATACTCAGGGCACCACCACTGCCAGCATAATTGCCCGTGCAATTAACATTTGTAACAGTGATCTGTGTTGAAGCAAAGACCATAAGCCTTAGCAGTTGTGTTGATGACAAATGGATAAGGCCATGAGTTGTGAGATATTTGAGAGGACAACAGGAAAAACACATTCAGCAATCTGCTGGTAAACAGCACTGTTCACCAGTGATAGAGTTGGCTAGACAGCACTGCATGGACCGCAATCGAGCATCTGCATGGCCCTGAGGCCATGTCTGGCTTCTGGTAAATGCATTACATAGTTGCTCAAGCTCATAGCCATTTGCCTCGCTATCACACAGGCGCACCTTGCCGATTCCCAATGCAGCAAGACCACCTCCGTAAAGGCTGGCAGTGTTTTGCTCCAATAAGCTGTCAGTAAGAGTGATGCTGTTCTGGTTCATAGTAAACACTATAGCTCCGCCCCATGATGCATTGTTTCTGCTGAATATGCAGGATGATATTATAGCTGCAGTTAGAGTGTAAATCTGTACTGCACCACCATTGTAGCTTGCCGTGTTGCGGCTGAAGCTGGTATTTGCCATAGTGAAGCCCGCGATGTTCATTGCTGACACTGCGCCGCCATTATGTGCCATGTTGGTGCTGAAACTGCTCTCCAAGATGGTGCCCTGTACAGGGTAAACATTGACAAGCTGCAGTAGACTGAACATTATCACAGGCATTCCTTGCTATAGATCCCAGCCAGAAGTTGCAAGGCACCAAGCTGCATGGCTGTCAAGGGTGCATCAAGCCACCATGTCACATTCATACGGTCAAAAGGCACAGGTGCAATGCTCACAGTGGCAGACTACTTGGTCAACGAAGTCATTCACCTGAACATGGTCCTGCAAACATAAACCGCCCCCACTGCCAGTCGCATTGTGGCCAATGAAGGTGCTGCCTGTGATGGACAGGACAGCTGGAGGTTCACCTGAGGCATCAGTGCTGGGTGTGTTGACCATTAAAAGCCCAGCCCCGTCGGCAGCAGTATTACTGTGCCAGGTGCTGTTGACAATGAATATCTGCATCCTCAACCAGGAAACAGGTATCCTTGTAGAAGATATTTGTTGTGGTAGGCTGTCTGTGTTGACCACATGACTGTGCTAGCTGCAAATGTATACCAGCTGCACCACACACCTAAGGGTCACATTTTGAACTCCTATTTGAGTAAGCTGTTGTGAATTGTATACCTGCAACAAAGCCCACCAAGCTGCACATACTATTGCCACCGCACCAGAAACATGTGCCCTTACATAAGCTCTTGGGCGTACCTGTGCATCATCAAGAGCATGCAGTCCCCCACCTTTCTGAGCAGCACTATTACTGGTGAATGCTGTGCTGCTGGTGTTTAGGAGACAGCCAGCACACAATAGTCCTCCACCATACTGTGCACGATTACCAATGTAAGCACAGCCATGCACTTTTGAAATTGAATCAGTCCCCAGGTACACAGCACCTCCAGAGGTGGCTGCATCATTCTGCATGAAATAGCTGTTCTGCATCGTGAGTTCTGCCTTTTTCAGGGTCAAAAGCCCACCACCAAACCCAGCATAATTCTGTGAAAATATGCTATTGACCACCACAGCCTGTAGATCGGCAGAGAAAAACATGTTCAATACAGTCCAGGGGCATTCTATGCAGGGGCAGCCCCTCGCAATCAAGACGGCGCTGTCAATGTTACATTTGCAAAGGTGGGCAGGCAGTCCATGTACAGTGCATCGTAGCAGGCAAGCCACAGTGTAGACAACTTGTCGTTTTGTGGGTTATGGGAAGTGCATATGGAACATGGTGCGCACGTGATTATTTGTATTGATCAGAGTGCAATCCTTATCAGGTGATTGCCAGTCCAGCTTCCTCATGAGCATTGTTACAGCACTGACCGTGGGCACATCGGCCTTTCCGCTCTCCTAACTGCATAACTGTCTGATTGACTGGTTTGCAGGGGACAAGAGCACCACATATGCCTCACCTCAACCAAGTGTTCCAAAAATACACCTCCTCCATTCTCAGTAGCATTGTTGTTGGTGAAGTTATTTGCTGTGATGTTCAAGAGAGCAGAGATGTTCCTGGACGCACCAGGGCTGGGAGTGTTGGTCATTGCAAGCGCAGATCCATTAGCAGCCCTGTTACTGTGCCAGGTGCTGTTGACACTGGTGACCTGCATCTCAATGAGCAGAAAGGCATTCTTGTCCTATGCAAACAGTGTTGACTCACATGGCTGCTGGTTGCAACAACCAGTGTCCAAGCCTGTCTAAATGTACTGAAGCTGTACCACACAGTGCCACTGCAGGAGAGTGGCTGAAATGAAACGATGTGAGTTGGACAACTGCGACACAGTCCACCAGCCCGCACAGCACACTGTCAACAGACTGCAAACATATGCTCGGACAACAGTTGGTACAATTCAGCGAAGCCTCTGCTGGGCACGGGTATTTGGGCTTACATGAGCATTCATGATGGAATCCAGTCCCCCACCATACCAAACAGCACTGTTGTTGATGAATGCTGTACTGATGGTAGTCAGGTGGCAGCCATTACAGAACATTCCTCCACCATTTCGAGCAGCACTGTTGTGGGTGAATGCTGTGCTGTTTGTGGTCAGAAGGCAGCCATCACAGTACAGTCCACCAGCAAACCTTGCATAATTACCACTGTAAGCACAGCCATGTACCACAGCAGTTGAGCGATTACCCAGGTACACAGCACCTCCGGACTCGGCTGCTACATTCCACAAAAAGTGACTTTTCTGTAGGGTGAGGTTTGCCTTGTCCCAAGCCCCAAGAGCACCACCAAACCTAGCCAAATTGTCTGAGAATGTGCTGTTGGCCACCACAGCCTGCAGGTCAGCACAATTAGACAAATTTAAGGCATTACAGGACATGCATGTTGGTTTAGGCAGCACATGGCAACTAGATTTGGACTGCCACATGTGTTATACGTATGATGTGCAATGTTGGCAATCTGTGTTGTACACCTGCTGCACAAGCCAACAGGCAGCAGAGAATAATAACACACCACAGACATTCGCTCTGACCCAAGATCATGCAGCAGTAGTTCTGCTCAGCACTGGTGAATGAGCCTACCTGTGCAGCAAATTGAGTACACAGTCCTCCGCCATATCCAGCAGCACTGTTGTTGGTGAGTGCTGTGCTGATGGTGGTCAGAATGCAGCCCCCACAGTACAGTCCTCCACCGTAGTTGGCATGATTGTCAGTGTAAGCACAGAAATGCACCGTTGTTAGTGTGTGTTTGGCCAAGAACATAGCACCCCCTGAGAGTGCTGCTTCATTCTATACAAAGAAGCTATCCTGTACAGTGAGCTGTGCCTTCTCCCAAATATAAAGCCCACCACCAGACGCAGCATAATTCCGTGAGAATGTGCTGTTGGCCACCACAGCCTGCAGAACACATGTAGATGAGCACATGCTGAAGATATTGCCGGGCAGGCGGCAGGGCAGCAACAGTGTGCATTGTGACTGTAACATCCAAGATGAAAGCAGGCTTGCAGGTAACCCACATGCGTACAGTGCTGTGACAGATGAACCACAGTGTAAACCACCCCTGGTCTGATGATGCTGTGGGCTGTGGATGTGTGCTGAGCATGCTGTACCACATGATCTGCAGCTCCTGCTGCTGCTCTAGGCTTGTACTCACTGGTGCTTGGCTGTCAACCACCACAGCCCCACCAACATACAATGCTGTGTTGTTGTGTAACTCAGTGTCCTTGATGGTAACACTTGCATTGTGGTCACAATACACAGCGCCACCATTCCGATATGCATGGTTGTAGCGCAGTGAGGTGTCTCTCACTGTAAGCTTCCCATTATCGATGGCCACCACTGCAACTCCGGAACGGCCCTTATTATACTCCAGCTTTGTTCCATCAGACACACTGACTGTTGCTTGCTGAAAGGCTATGAGGGTACTTGCTGCACTGTTGCCTGTGAACTTGCCCTGACGGATGCTGACCTCAGTCTGTGCTCCAAATGCAACCGCAGCTGTATTCCAGGCGTCGTGACTGTATTTCAATGAAATGTTCCGCACAGAGGGTTGCTGCAGGGTCACGTGATAGTCACCACAGAAGTATAGCAGGGCGAAGAGGGGCACCTTTGCGTCTTTGACAGTAGAGTACCCCTTGGCCTGCTGTTGGCAAGCTAGGTTGCTGATGATCTGTACGCCAGTGAATCGTGGCGCAAACCTGCCCAGGTACGTTGCGTTGATGCCGATGGGAATGGGGCTGCTTGAGGTGCAGTGCAGCTCTGCAGCAGCAACACCCAGGGTCTCGGGGTCGGGGTGGCCCTGCAACGTGAGGCTGCACACCGCATGCTGGCGTTGGTCCCGTGGCAACTGCGCTGAATGTACCGCGTAAGATAGTGTGGTCACGTATACAACCACACAAAGGTGGTGCGCCTTCACCTGCATCAACGTGAAGGATCAGCGAGGTGAGGCTATTCAGAAAACCTGCTCAGCATGCTGGCTTGATAGTGATAAGGCTCGGATGCTGTGAGAAACATATATACCTGCAACGACCTTACTATCATCGGAGGGCTGCTACAAAAGTACGAAGCTGCGGGGTAACTCCGTCCTTGCTTCTCTGTCGAGTACGGGCACCCTACAGACATCTAAAGTACTTATGATGCACAGTGCCAATGAATCACATGCTGCGTGGCATGCTGGAAGGTCGAGAGATCGGCGATTCGCTGGGCGCTTTAACACACAGTTAGGGTTAACCGTGTATGTATGCACAGCAGCCATCACGGGCCATTTTTGTTACAATGAAATGCTACATTGCCTCAAATACATGTTCTAGTAAATTCTACCATCCACAGCAGCTACCTGCTGGTGCCAACACTGCGGCAGACGCTTGCTGCCGAAAAATATCACTTTTGCTGACGCTGTTCCAGGGTTCCCTGCTGAAATCTAGTTTAATTTGCACTGTGACATACCAGACGGTAGCGTATGACCGCGTGTACACTGTACAGCAGCCACGTGTGCACAGAGCTGTGCAACAGCAGTCATGGCTATTATCGGTCCACCCCATGCTGGTATACAGCAAAGCTCTTTACCAGCTTGATGTGATAGAGGTCTGCAGAAGCAACACTGTGTCGTGACGAACATACAATGAGCTCAGTAGTAGTAGTGTTACCCGTTTCAGCAACGGCCCCTAGGTGAATGGTGGCTCAGCCTGAGGTTAGCATCACATTCAGACTGAATCTGCCTCAGGGGATAAACCCACTTAGTGGGGAGATGGACACACTGACCACACACATGATTGAACACAAGACAGCATCTGCGTGTGCAAGTAAACTAGCCTGACGCTGGTCGACTGTCACAATACACCCGGTGAGTCTGATGAAGTGGCACTTGCACAGCACAACTTGCTGCATGGCTATATTTCTGTTACAATGCTGGTCACGTTTTACATCTCATGCAGCTGTCGCTTCACCATCGCCGGGCTGTGACAGACCATCATGTAACAGAACTCTGTGGGAACTGAGCAGCGTTGTTTTGCACAAGCGTGCATGTTGCATTCATGTTCTCATCCACCCATCCACACCCACACCTTTGGCGCACTCACTCTTGGGCACTTTCTAAATATGCACACCACATAGCATAAACTCGTGTCATGCGCATTATGTGATTGACATATCTGCACTGCACACACTCTGAATGTATCTCTCTTGCACAACCCACTCACTGAGACTGCTGCTACTGTTACTGTGCAATACCATTGGCACGGTGCCATGCAGGCCATGACCGCAAGCAGCATAACTCATACTAGCACAGCATCGCTCTCAAACCCATCACGCTCAACGAAAACCACCATACTGTAAAGTTTACGAGCGGTCATGGCAAACATACAACACAATTCATTGGTACATACTGGAAGTTTCTGTCAGGCCATTGTGTAGAGCCGCCACAGAAGTGTCTGCATGCAATCGAATGAGGTGTTTCACTCAGCAGCAGAACCTGCACCAACATTAACATGAAGTAGACATTCTTCTCTTGCAGGCATGATACACCAAGGCCAATTCTGGCACGCCTATCTGTTGAGCTGACATGCCTCTCAATTCTTCACCCTGTGACTTTGATAAAACTCAAAACCCTTCAGTACAAGAAACAACAGCCCGAGCACCGCTCCTCAAAGCACTTGCAGCCAGAACAAAGTAACACAATCATGCACCAGCATCCCTGGTGCAAAAGTACATACAGCCTCTAAGCGGCTTACAACTGCTGTACAAACATTCACTGCTGACATTCTCCACTATAGCATCACCAACAGGTCCTTGAGAAGAGGCACACAACAGCCCAAACAAAGCATGCAACTTTGGCATCAGAAACCAGCGTGTTTGTAAAGAACAGCATACACGACCATTCATCTGCCCGGTGTGAACTGCTCACAGGTCCTGCACCCTCTATGACACAAGTTCCCCTGAGCATGGCCATCGTGAGCAGCCAGCAGCAACACCATATATACCGGCAAACATTGCAACAGAGGCCGCACACACCTGAATCACAGCACGACGTGTATGTAGAGTACAACTTTCTGAGCAACAGCGTCAACATCCAAGGCTATACACCTGATGAGTGTTGCTCATTCGATCGATTCAAAGATGCGAGGATCAAAAGCCGCAGCTCCAGCTCCAACACCAGCACCAACAAGCTCCCTTTCATCACTGCTGCCGGTAGTTTTGCTATCACTGCTGCTGCTGTCGCCACTGTTGCTGCTGCTGTCATTTGCTGTTTGTACCCGTTCCAGCACCATGATGATGCTCCCATCTCCACCTTGTGCTGGGCTGTTGGATCTCACAGCATCCATCACCTTGTGGAACGGGGCCTTGGCAGTCGGCAGAAGGATCTTCACCAACTTGGGCCGGCCCACACCTGTATGGTCATGTGACAGGAGATACATCATGAAGATAGAGTTAAGAAAAGCTATGCTGCTTTGTGCGTACAGTGTTAGCGTGTATCAGGATTTCTGACTAAGTAAATGAAGACAAACATACTACATGCTGGCAGCGTTTGGTTCCTTCAGCTAAAACCCTCAACGACTCTTGCATAATGCAACCAACACCTCGAATGCCCACACAGTGCAGTGATGTCACATCTGCTGCATAGTGGTTTGCACGCACCGCCAAACATGATGTTCATTGTTGGGTATGTCATCTGCATTGTCACCGCTGATGTGGCACGAACCACGTCTCCTACATTGACCTGAAACAGGCAGGTCACGGGCAGCAGATGGTTTGAAGACAACAGCAGCAGCAGCAGCAGCAGAGCTTACCAGTTGAAGCCAAAGCCAAATATTGGGGGGGGGGGGAGTTATGAGCAGCAGGACAACAGTAGCGGTACAACAACAGCGGCAGTCATTGTGCTAAACACCAGGCATGGCATGTGCTCGCAGCTGCCTTGCAACCCTGCAGTTGCAGCTGGCGCTTTCCAAAGTTCAGCTATGCAGTGCATTGACTGTGGAATTTTCGTTACAGGCAGATCAACCAAACCTGTTGGCTGATTCATTACTGCAGCAGTCGCTTAGGTGGCTAAAGTTGCAGTAATGCAGTTGTGCAGGACACTGGTGCTGCTGATTGAGGTACCATCAATGCCATCTGCAGCTTTTGTTGAAGGCAGCACAATGCGCGGCTGCAGCACTCACTTTAGCTGCTGCTGCTTCACTGCCTTCTGACACATCTGTGACCACGACCTCATCATCAACATCTTCAGGGAAAAGCAGCAGGCAGCAACAATGGCTGGCAGCAATGGCTAGCACAAATAGCAGTTCTGGCTGACAGGCATATCTGCTGCAACACTTTAATAGTGAGGTTGTCTGGGCATGAGGGCGCTGTACAGCAACAAAGCTATAACGTGATTGCTGAGGTAGTGGAACTGGTCTGCCGACTTCAACAACCTGATGTGAACGGCTGTGGCCAACAAAACTTGAGGCAAACTTGTCAGTAAGTGTGTTTCTGCTGAGAAAACAGTTGCCTGCCCTCAATGGCCTGTTACTCACTTTCCAACACGAGGCCCAGTGGGAACTCCATTTTGGCTTGTAAGAGTTTGCTGTTTGGGTCTGTGAGAGTCACGTTTATCTGCTCAATCGCGCTGCCCAAGTCCACACTAACAGACGCTACCCTGCTCTCCTCAGCTGATGCTTGTGCCGTGCTGGCACGACATACTATCCTATGGCTACAGACGGAACGTATTGAAGCTGTTCTGGTGCGCGACAAAGGCCTGCATGGCGTCTGCAGAGTCCTTGGAACAAGCATTGTTGCTGATGGACAAATTTGTGCAGAGCCAACACGATGCAGGGCTTATAAAGCGATCAGTTCTAGTAGCAGCGGCCTAGCAGATAACAAATTATCTTGACAACGACGGCAAAAAGCCCTATGAGCTAACTTCAGTGTTTGAGCAATCGGGAGCAGGCACATTGCATGGCAGACGCAAGATGCACATTATGGATTTATACATCATGTGATTGAACATGCCGGGGGATGTCAGCGTGCGTGAGACTGACGATGCACGTGCGTGTCTTTGTCCGTGACATAACGGTTGCCACCTGCAAAGCATCTGCGGCTGAATGACCCACCAGAAGATGCAGAAATGGCCGCTTCCTGCTGCATTGGACTTTCGTATCTGCTTTCTAGTCAGCATTGCTTTGAACTGCGCGCATGGCCCCTTCCTTCTATCATCTGGCTAGCCCACTGAAGTTTCACTTCAAGCTTGTGATCAGTGCGTGTGACACGAACTATCCCACCCTTGAAGTCGGTCAACCGGGGACATCAGATATCCACCGAGGGATATAATGGATAATGCGTAAAAGGCCCATCTTTGACCCAGTCATCCAAAGACTTTGTCGGATGGCAGTCCCGGGGACTGTGATATGGTGTACTATGAACCAGCCCCGGCATCTGCTGACATTTGGTTTACCTTCTTCCCCTACCAAAAAGCTGTAGCCATTGCAGTAAAGCTACACAGCATCAGATATCCTGCCAGGTTTAGACCCTAAAAGCGGCTCCTGCACTCCATTGCTGTCCTGCTGCTGCTGCTGCTTGCCAGTCAGTTCAATGTCTTCCCCAGTACTGTCCCCCAACTGCTGCTGCTCTTCCCGCACCCCAGGCATCCATTGATCTCGCCCAGCTGGCTCCACCGCTCCTTGATCAGCAAACCTCAAACCAGCTCCTGGTGGGATTTGAACCCGGGTCTCCTTGCCTTGAAACCTCTGCCTTGCAAAGTCCTTCATGTCCTGCCAGGTTTCAGGCCAAGCTGCATGGAGGTTGACCAGGGTCTTGCTGCCCTGTCTGAGGGTTAGCTGGCTGCCATCTGTTGGTCTGCTGATGCCGCCGTTGCCATTAAGGCCTGCTGGGCGCCACTCATACAATCCAAAGTGTTGGTGAAAGCCGTGATGCCACTCGATGTTGTCCATCAGCGTCTGCCAAACCATTCAGCAGGCGAGCGGACACACACAGGCAATGGTAGCATCAACAGCAGTACAACAGTTGAAAAATGATAAGTGCAATATGCCATTCTGACACACTGTGTACTGTCCGCATGGTTCACAAGTCACACAATGATGGTTGCTGCCATATAGCCATAGCGCTTGTGTGCCATTGGTACCGAACCCAATCCAATTTCTCAGGTGGAGTTGAACAATCATCACCATCCTCTCTTACTACCAGATTAGACCTCTGGACCCCCCTAGCATCGTGTGATGGTCGCACAGCGGGTGTTATGTGCCTTGCAAGTTGTGGCGCATGCATGAAACCGGCTGTTTCTGTTCCGCCGAGGCTGACTGTTGAACTCACCCAGTAGTAGATGCCCCGCACATCAGCACCATCAGAGATGGCACGCAGCACCTGCAAGTAACAGCAACAGCAGCAGCAACAGCAAGAGCAGCCACAGCAGCAGCAGCAGCAGCAGCAGCAGCAGCAGCACAGTGTCATATCTGCTGAGCATTGCTGATCACTGTTGAGGTTATGCTTGCAACCGAAGCACGTCACAAGACAGGCGGCTGAAGGTGGAGATGCAATCCCAGCAATTCATACAGCATATTGAGCTGACTTGCCAAGCATCATCAACACTTAAAAAAAAACCAGTCAATTGCAACTTGAACCCCGTTCAAATATGAGTAGAGCGAGTGCTTTCCTTCACTGCATAGTAGCAAACGAAAGCCGGCAATGCTCAACAAAGCCGGCCTCACTAGAGGCTCTACTACAAGTTTCTCACCTCGTTGTAGTATGTGCTGATGCATTGTGCCCTCAGTGCGTGTCTGTCAACTGACACCCCGGTCTCACTCACGATGATGGGAAGCTGCAGCCGACTATGAGCCTCCATCAAGTGATGGTGAAGGTCACCTGAGGGACAGAAAGATGGCAAAATATATTCAAAGTGGGCATATACCACAACTTATACATATCTGTCAGATGAAAGTTTGCACATGTTTATTGTATGAAGGTTGTGATTGGACTGAGGCGGTGGATGCAGACTAAGTGATTGTATCAAAACAAAACACAGGGGGCTTGCCCCTCACCTGGTACCAATGGCATGCCCATCCCTGTGAGTGGCTCAGAGGCATCAAGACCAACCAGCTGAAACCAGCTGTTGATGGCAGGACTGCAGCAGCAGCAGCAGCAGCAGCAGCAGCAGCGTATTTGTCACAAAAATCGGCATGACATGTGTTACATATTGAGCTTACTCCAGATAGCAATCAGCACTTTTGATGCTGAGTCAGCAAGCTGCATGATGCATGTGCGGTTGTGTGCAACCGGTCAAGTGCTGATTCAGCAGGTAACACATCAGTCATAACAAGATCATAACAAAAATCGCTTCTCTTCAGCCATAGCACCCGTGCCATCAACCCTGCAGCCCAATAGTGCACAGATGGGATGGCAATTGCTCAGATGGGATGGCAATTGCAAAGGATCTATCCAATACTCAGTAACCGATCCAGTGGTGTTGAAAAACTTGGCTCACCGTGAATAATAATTGATGCCCCACCAGTCCAGGGCTCCTACTGCTTCTGGAAGGTGGAAGTCAGCTGCTGTGGTGCCAAATGGCGTGACCCACTTGAACCTGCCAGTGGTGAAGAAGTCAATCATCTGCTGCGTGGCAAACCAGTAGGTCATCCAGCGGCACACAGGCCTGCCAGCAGCAGCAGCATCAGCAGTGGTGGACGTTGCTGCAAGCACAAGCTCGCTGGGAGCCTGCTGTTTGCTACACAGAATTGCACAGGGCTCAGCTGTAGCAAACATTACAAGGGACCGCGCCTGCCATGCCAGCGAGGCTGCCACTGCTGCTGCCTCTGCAGCTACTGCTGCTACTGCTGCTGATGCTGCTGTTTGTGCCATCAGTACAAAGGCCCTCAGAGTTGCTTGTCTGTAGCAGCTGCCAGTGGGTGCATGCACCAACAAAAGGCATCTGAAAGACATAGTTGACCACCTTCCCACAGTAAACCAGCACCACGAGTAGCGGTTTAATGAAATTCTGGACGTTTCTGAGGTAGATAGGGCTCAGCAATAATCAGTTATTTGTTACAAAACAGATTTGAACACCATGTGATGCATATTACTGTCTGTCTATGTTCACCTGACGATGATACCAGCAATGGCATTGCACTTGGGCACAAATCGGATATGCTGGTGGACGATGCCTATCTGCAGCAGCAGCAGCAGCAGCAGCAGCAGCAGCAGCAGCAGCAGCAGCGGCAGCAGCAGCGGCAGCAGTGCTTCAGGACCCAGAGTAACTGCTTCTTGCTTGCAACATCTGGTAAGACCAGTACCAAATTTAGCAGGAAGTTTTACTCATCACCTCACAACATAATTACTATCTCACATTTTAGTGTGTAGATGCAGATTGATTGAGAAAGCAGAACAACTTGCAACAGCAGCAACCAAATGCATTCTAGAAGGACGAGAAGGTACTTGTACCTGAGCTACACCTCCATAAGGCATCGCCTTCAGCCTCCTGTACACCATCACATGCGCCTTCAGCATGTTGCCAAGAATCACCCCGGCTGTCCCAACCCTGGCTCTCTTGCCCGGTGACCACAGCCCCATGATGTAACCACACAGGCAGAAGCAGCTGGGTTCATTAAAGGTGGCCCAGAAAGGAATGCGTGATCCGAATTCAGTGAAAATGAGGCTGCAGTAGTTCACAAATGAGGGAAGGTTTGAGGGATTGAGGAAGGCTCCTTGACACTCAAACCACTGCAGCAGCAGCAGCAGCAGTAGCAACAATTTGTTCTGTGACAGAGGCAGAAGCAGTTGCTGGGTGAAGTCGAGCAATGATCTGCAAGGGATGCAGGTGTCAATGAGGTAGCTTGAAACTTCCAAGCAACAGGCTGTTGCTGTGTCTGCTTACTAGTTTTTCTCAGGAAAAATAATGAAACTTTCAGAAGTGTGACTTATGGTAGTGTATCAGTGATGCATGTGCTGTTGTGCTGTTGTGGCGCAATCCTGCAGGGCTGTCTCTGTCTCACCTGTGGATGTGTGAAGTGATGGAAAGTGGCGTTGGGTATCAGTCCTGCTGCCTGGATGCTGTCTACAATCTTGTGGTACCTGACAGCAGCAGCAGCAGCAGCATTAACAGCAGCACAAGTGGCTGTAATGATAAGTTCAGCATGAAGCTCAGTCCAGAGGCAGGAACTTCCTTTCTGGCAGCTCACAATTGATACACAACTGGCTCACTCCTCCTGTGTGCACCGCAGTGTGTGCAAGTCACATATGCAAGTGACAATCCATCAGCAACTGTATCATGACCGTGTTGTTGACAATTGATTACCGATCAACGCCCAGATAAAACTCATATGAAGAGACAGTTGTGACTCAATAATTGAGCTGGTTGTGGCCTGTTGTACATGAGCAATTATGCACACTTGAGAGTACGTAACTTAGCTAGGCGGGGCTCAAAGCCACTGAGACTAACAGCAGGTACTGTCATGATGTGTGACTACAGGATTATGAAACGTGTCATAACGCTTTCATGACGACTCATAACAACAGGTGACTTGATTGTCCATAAGCTTCTGATGACAGATGGAAAAAGAAGTTCTGAGATCTGGATCTGGCACCCTGTGGCAGCTCACTGTGCTACAGCAGCTCTGTCAATGTGTCCGGGTTGAGGTTCTATGCGAGACCATTCAAATGAAAAGCGGAAGGAGTTGCAGCCGAGCGCCTTCACCAGCTGGATGTCATCTTCATACCTGGTGGCAGCAGCAGCAGCAGCAGCAACAGTGCAGCAGCAGTTGATCATGATAGAGCCTCACCCTCACCAACAATTTGCTGCAGCAACACTGATTAACGGTGAAAAAGAACTCAGCACAAATTGTACTGCATAACATGCATCAGACTGGCAGCAGAGTAGTGGTGAATGCCAAGCACTACTCTCCTTCCAGCCTGCTGTGTGTCACATGGCTGTCCCTTGTCATGTGCATCATTATCTAACATCGTCATTTCTGCGATGTAACAGCTGTCCTCAGTGACACCCTCACTCACTTGTTCCAGAAGTCATTGCTCTCATGGAAAGCCTCCACATAGTCTCGTTGCCCAAAGTAATTCTTTCGCTGCATGAAGGCCGTCCAGTTGCTGGTCTCATCAGAGGAATTCTGCCAGACTGAGATGGCAACACCCTTGTGAAATGCATCTTGCCATCCCTGAGCGACAGCAGCGGCGGCAGCAGCAGCAGCAGCGGCAGCAGCAGCAGCAGTAGCGGCAGCAGCAGCAGGGGTGATGGTATAAGCTGCAATACCCAACAGCACTGGTCACCTGCACTGCTCCACCTCAGCTAGTGGCTGCTGTACTGCTCCTGCGCCGCTTTGAATACGCTGCAGACACGAAGCAGAACTTCTGATCCTTCTTCTTATCACAACAATTCCAATTATTTGGGTCAAAGCTGATACAGCGTCGATGCAGTTGCCCTGCAGAAGCTTCTGAGATCCTGCTGGTGTCGCTGCTAAGCCTGCTTCAGCATATACGGCTGAAGCCTTAATAGGCTTTCTGGTACCGCTGTGGCTAACGGATGTTTTTGTATACAACTTTGACACTGCTGGATAGCACTAGCTGGAGGGAAAAGAACTTGCAGCAAGCTCTGCACTTAGAGCGGTTCTATAAGTGATGTACAGTGCAGCGGCACCTGTGGGTAGGTGGATGTCTGTGTCTGTTCAGCATTCATTCTGCTTTTGTTATGCCTGCTGGGCTCTGCAGTTGCCACGGAGGAGGTAGCTGCTCCTGCTGCTGCACCAGCAGATGCAGCAGCACCAAAAGCCTGTGCAGTGGTTGGCCTGGTGTGCTGCTTCCAGCAACTGCTTGCAGGCTGTGTTACAGCATATTGATTATGGGTGGTAGAAACGCCTCCTGAGTGCGTAGCAAGTGGCTCTTGTAGTGAATAAGCAGTTTGTTTACCGCTGATGTTCACGGACAGTGATCTGCTAGACAGTAATGTTGGCCTCTGAGGCTGTGCCCTTGTACTTGTTACAACTAGGCTGTGGTAACTATGCCTGTTTAGAAGTTTGCACGCAGGACGGGTATGAAAAGCGAGCATGAGGGCGACGATGACTGCTGAGTTCCCCAAGCTTGGACGGGCTGCATCTGCGCTCAGGTGTTGCAGTTGGCCGAACTAGATACAATACTGCTGATGGCTGCATATCCCGATTGAATGTGGTGTATGAACATTTCCTCGCTGAAGCCATGACAAATGGTGACGTTCTTGTAATCAGATCAGATTAGATTACTGTAAACACAGAGTGTGTTGAGCCACCGAAACGCGTTTCACCCTTGCTCAAGGGGATCATCAGTCGGCATAGAACACACACAGGCACATGCGCGCTATGATATTGCGCACTCGCACACTGATCTGCGCTCAGGCAAGACCTAAAGCTCGATAAGAGCACAAGCACACACAAGCTGCACAATGCACCAAAAACAGTAGCAGACAACTTCATCTAAGACTATGCCAGGGGCGCCAGTGCGCACCAACACAGTAGCTGAAAGTTGCTGCAACCAGAAACCATCTGGTATCTTTCTTAAGCAAGCTGGGCAAAGCCCTTTTCAAGCATTTAAGCAAGAAGAATGCAGGGTACCCAAGATGTGAGTGCTCAGCTTCACTAGCAAGCAGTGCACTCAGTACATTGCGCCAGTCAACAGCTGAGGTGTTCATCTCAATTCTGTGCAACATCCCCACTACTGTATTAGCCAGCACAGATGCCGGCACAGCAGTGGCATAAGGTACCACTTTCATAAAAGCCAGTTGGCCCCCATGCTTGTACAGTGACTGCATTGACACCACATTCCTGTTGCGGTGCCGCATACATAGCAGCCCATGCTTCACAGACACAAGACACTCCAGTATCTCAATTTCCCCACTAGAGCAGTCACCAGTGCTTTCCAGCACTAAACCGCCGCCATAGCAGTTTGCACGGTAGCTATTGACAATTCTGTCAGCTGCCATGCCTGATGCTGCAATGGCTAGTGTGGAGTCATCCATGTAGCGTGTACCATGCACAAGCACAGCGTCAGCACCAAGTGACCTCAACCAATGGTACTCAGCAACAGCACATGTGATGACAGCAAGAGGTGGGCTGTTAAATCCACCCATGGCCAAGCCTACCTGCTGCCACATAAACACACACCCAACCCTGATGAAGGTATGCTCCAATTCATAGGTTGCAATATGTGTCAACTGCTGCAATGTAACAGTTGCATAGATCCTGCTATTACCATTCCTGCCCCATATCACACCACGCCTACCTCTACGCTTGACAGACAGCACACTGCATGTATGCTGATCTTCTGCACGGCTAACAAGCCAGTGCAATGCATCTCTAACCCTGTCATGCTGAAGTTTTGTGTACATCTCCTTAATGTCATGCCCAAAAACAGACAATCCAGTCTGATGATCCGGCACAACATGTGTAAGGGATGAGTTCACCTCAGCAACCCAGGCCTTGAAGCCTGTAGTGGCTGCTAAGTTGAAATGATCAAAGTCCACAGACTCTAACACAAAACTGAGACCACGGCTACTGATGCTGTACAAATTGCGTAAAGGGTGATGCAAACCAGGTGTGATGGGTCGGTTCTTAAGAACATCTTTGTTCTTTGGCAAATAATATGCACAGGCCGCTCTAGCACCACTATACAAGGGTGCTATTTGTCCCCAACTGCGAGCAGACCACTCCAGTCGCAGGGCTGTCAACCACTGCTGCTCATTAATGAACACTCTCAAGTAATTGGGATCACGGACATACAAGTCCATCATGCTCTCCCAAAACAGGCGTGGACATTGAAACACCAGGCAGTGCAAGTTCCTATCCAACTGCAAACATACCAGGTCTTGTAATGCCACTTGCACTTGCTGAAAATGTTCATAACTGTGACGTGAATCACAGGGAGATGATCCTGCTCTGGCTTCTGCAATCTGACAAAGATCACAGAACAGTGGGTGAGCCTGCAATAAGGCCTCGAGCACAGCGCCAGAGTACACTAAGCTGCCAAATTGTAAACACAGATTCAGCATCTGGCGTGCCACAGTGGAGGCTTCCAGTGCAGTAGACTGCACAGGAACAAACTTTGCATGCAATGATACTGTTGGACAATCGCTAGGCCACTCAGGGTCATCAGCACGACAACATACATGCCCTTTCTTGCGGGGCATACCTGAGTACCTCTTGCAGACACACTTGAAGGGTTTTGAGGGGTCAAACTCAGAAGCAAACTGCCTGAAATTAACAAACATATCTGCCAAATTAGTACCACGCCGAACCACTATACGAGAGCGGCTGATGTAGTGCTGTCTGAATTCAACTGGCATGAAGGCAAATGCAGCATGCACCATGTGTTTTAGCAACTGCCTGATCACACCAACCACGCCTGCAGTTTGCACACCCATATAAGGTAATGACACTACTGGTTTCAAGTTGATGTTAAAGCCAAACCTTTGGCTGAACACAAATGCAATCCGCTGCTTGAAGTACCGCCCCTGTGCTGGCTCCAAGCCCTTAGCCGCCTCATACAGTTTGACTAAGTGCCAGGTGTCAACATAATACAGAAGGCGCACCATGCCGCCGTCCCTACTCCATTCCTTAAAGAACTGCTCAGCACTTTCTGACAGCAGCGGGAGCCGCCGCAGTGAGTGCACAACCAACAACATGCTATGCATGACAGGGGGTGCTAATGCATGCAGGCATGACTTCAATGAGCCAGTTGCAAGGATCTTATGGTCTAGACCATCAATGACACTCACAACACTGCTACCATATTGAAGTCTCAGCACATCCCTACTGTTCAAGGTTATCATGCCCGGGGACACTCCAACCGTGAACCCACTCAGACCAACTGTTGCCACACGGTTAAAGAGCATGTCTAATGACTCACAACACAAGTTGCTGTCAGCCAGGGTATAGCGCACATACCTGTCCTTCACAAAGTCAGGCATGCCATGCACACCATGTGATCGGTGTCGCATTAAAGCTCTATTCCCTTGGCCATGCTTCTTGCCACCATATGATTGTAGCACACCACCTGCCCTGGGCTGCAACATGCCAGGCAGGTGTTCCACATTCAGCGCTGGGTGAAGCATCCTGATAAGCTTGCGCTCAATGCAGGCACGACTATACTCATCAGCCAGTGAGCCGACAAGGGGAAGCACCACAAAACGATGCGGCCCAAAGTGTTGCAAGAATCTGTGCACATATTGAGTGCCCTGTCTCCAGCTAGTGGCATGATAAATGTGTTGAAACATACGCTGCTGGAAGGAGCCTGTTTCACCAACATAAAACCTGCCAGTAAGCTGAGACACAATGACATACACACATGCACGGTCACGCAAACCACCATAATAGTCTAGAAATTGTTGTCTACCCAACTGCTGAAGCCATGGTCTAAGTCTCACCAACCAACGTTCCTTGGCCTCCAGCTCCACAATGTACACCCAATAAAATCTCGCCAGCAGCTGCATGGTCGACCAGACAGATGCTCTGTCAGTCCGTGGAGCCTCATATAGTTTGCCAAGCTGCTCTTCTAGCTGACGTAGATGTCCCCTGAGGGCCAGCCCTGGGCTCTGCCGACCCTCACCCCACTCAGTGCCTGACGACCCTAGAAGTCATCAGACCCCTGCTGTGCTGCCTCCTCCAGCTGCTCCAGCTCTGACTTGGTGAACTGGTCCAGCTGCTCCATCAAAGCTGAAGCCAGGATAGTGATAGCCTGGCCCCTCTCAGGCACGCCACTGAGATCTGCCTGAAATTCCCTCAGCGCTGTGTACAGGTTAGGGTTGCCCCCAACCACACCACGCTGTCCCGGGAAGCTGGTATTGATGGCTGCCCTCAGACCCTGCAAGCGGACAGTGCCAGACTTGTTGCGTGAGTCCAGCACAGCCCGCAGCAGTCCTGCTGGCAGGCGCAAGAAGCGCTGCAGGGCTGCAGAGCCAGCACGGCCGGTAGAACGGCGGCTGGATGCAACACCACGTGCTGCAGGTGTGTGAGCTGGTGTGGTACCAGCTGCTGCTGCAGCTTCTGCCGCCACTGCAGCAGCAACTCCTGCTGCTGCAGCACGACGTGGTAGTGTCCCAGGGGTTCTGGCAGCAGATTGCTGCCATGCTGCTGTCTGCTGCTGCTGCTGCTGCTGTGACTGCGGTCCCTGGGGGCCTTGTGCTGCGGCAGTGGGGGGGCTCAACCCTGCCATAGCGTCGAGAAGGTGTTGCAGCTGGTCCTGCAAAGTTGCTATCACCTCCTGCTGTTGTTGCCTGTTGCCTGTTGCCTGCGATGAGCCTGCTGCTGCAAGCCGCTGCTCCATCTGCTCTATTCTGTTGAGCAGACCAGAGACCATAGAGGACATTGTATTGCCAATATCAACTGGCATACCTGTCCCGCCTGCTGCCGCTGCTGTACCGCCGGCCCCTGCAGCATCTGATGCTGCAGCATGCTGGTGTGCACGCTGCTTGCGCTGCTTTTTGGTAACTGGGGGTGGTGGGGAGGGCACAGATTCCGCGCCATCTTGATCTGTGCTGTCGCCGCTGCTGTCTGACTTGTCAGGTTTTGCTGCCTTAGCAGTCTTACCCTTGCCCTTGCCCTTGGCTGTCTTGGCTGCCTTGGCTGCCATGTTTGCCTCATGCTGTGCCTTCTGCTGCTCCAGCCAGTCAACCACACGCTCTGTGACAACTGACTCGGCTAAGCCATGTATCAGCTGCTTCTGCTGTTCCAGGGCAGCAGCATTGCGGTCCACAGAGGACTGTCCTGCACGTGACACTGCCTTCAACTGCTCAACTTCACCACGCAGTTTTGCAATCTCCTGCTCATGCTGTGCTGCCTGCTTAGCTGCCTGTTTCTTGGCCTTGCGCTTGACAGTCTTCACTGCCTTGCGAGCCCGCTTGCCACGGGAGCTCTTGCTGCTGCTGCCAGAGCTACTGCTACTGCTGCTGCTGGAAGATGAGCTGAATGAACTGCTGTCACTGTGGAACTTTCTCTGCTGGCGGGTAACCAAGCCAAACAGTTTTTTCATGCGCCTATCCTCCCGACGCTGCTTCTTCTTGTCTTCAGCCCGCTGCTGTTTTTTCTTTTCTTTGTCAACAAGGTCCTGGAGGTAGTCCCTGGAGCTGTCACGTGACCTGTAGGATCCGCCACCACGGGACTTGCCACGGCCCCTGTTGCCGCTGCCTTTATTGTTGCCAGGTTTACGCTTCGGAGCCATTGAAGCGAAGGTATGACGGGATGAAGAGCAACGCAAAGAGATCACTGATGATCACAAAACTGCAGAGACCAGTCGCGCTGAAGTAAGCAGTTTGATAATTGATTGCTAAAATCAGGCGCAAACTTTTCGTCACCGGCACCACACACCCAAGCCGGGGTGGCTACACGGCGCTGATAGGTCAGATTAGATTACTGTAAACACAGAGTGTGTTGAGCCACCGAAACGCGTTTCACCCTTGCTCAAGGGGATCATCAGTCGGCATAGAACACACACAGGCACATGCGCGCTATGATATTGCGCACTCGCACACTGATCTGCGCTCAGGCAAGACCTAAAGCTCGATAAGAGCACAAGCACACACAAGCTGCACAATGCACCAAAAACAGTAGCAGACAACTTCATCTAAGACTATGCCAGGGGCGCCAGTGCGCACCAACACAGTAGCTGAAAGTTGCTGCAACCAGAAACCATCTGGTATCTTTCTTAAGCAAGCTGGGCAAAGCCCTTTTCAAGCATTTAAGCAAGAAGAATGCAGGGTACCCAAGATGTGAGTGCTCAGCTTCACTAGCAAGCAGTGCACTCAGTACATTGCGCCAGTCAACAGCTGAGGTGTTCATCTCAATTCTGTGCAACATCCCCACTACTGTATTAGCCAGCACAGATGCCGGCACAGCAGTGGCATAAGGTACCACTTTCATAAAAGCCAGTTGGCCCCCATGCTTGTACAGTGACTGCATTGACACCACATTCCTGTTGCGGTGCCGCATACATAGCAGCCCATGCTTCACAGACACAAGACACTCCAGTATCTCAATTTCCCCACTAGAGCAGTCACCAGTGCTTTCCAGCACTAAACCGCCGCCATAGCAGTTTGCACGGTAGCTATTGACAATTCTGTCAGCTGCCATGCCTGATGCTGCAATGGCTAGTGTGGAGTCATCCATGTAGCGTGTACCATGCACAAGCACAGCGTCAGCACCAAGTGACCTCAACCAATGGTACTCAGCAACAGCACATGTGATGACAGCAAGAGGTGGGCTGTTAAATCCACCCATGGCCAAGCCTACCTGCTGCCACATAAACACACACCCAACCCTGATGAAGGTATGCTCCAATTCATAGGTTGCAATATGTGTCAACTGCTGCAATGTAACAGTTGCATAGATCCTGCTATTACCATTCCTGCCCCATATCACACCACGCCTACCTCTACGCTTGACAGACAGCACACTGCATGTATGCTGATCTTCTGCACGGCTAACAAGCCAGTGCAATGCATCTCTAACCCTGTCATGCTGAAGTTTTGTGTACATCTCCTTAATGTCATGCCCAAAAACAGACAATCCAGTCTGATGATCCGGCACAACATGTGTAAGGGATGAGTTCACCTCAGCAACCCAGGCCTTGAAGCCTGTAGTGGCT
The DNA here is from genome assembly GCA_018290735.1 of Coelastrella sp. MACC-549. NCBI lineage: Eukaryota > Viridiplantae > Chlorophyta > Chlorophyceae > Sphaeropleales > Scenedesmaceae > Coelastrella > Coelastrella sp. MACC-549. Next base: position 28,060 of record JABEVS010000452.1, read on the forward strand.
GCTAAGTTGAAATGATAGCGCAGTACAACTGCTCTTTTGTATGGCGTTGCTGGGGACCCGGTTACGAGTAATATTGTTGTTGCGAATCTATACAAACACGACGGCACTGGCCTTCAGGCTGCGTGCAGTTACATGGAAAACCTCTTGGCGCGAAATGCCACCACGCGTGAATGCTGCAGACTGGCCAGTCTAAGTAGTCGGCGACTACTCTGAGCTAACAAGACATCAAGAAGCCAACTCCTTGTCCACACCATGAACACATCTCTGCGGTGCACGTGGCAGCTGCAGTTGGTTGTCACATCCATGATGTACCGTACATCGATAGCTGCTGGGCTCGCAGCAAGTGACGTCTGTCTGCTGCAAAACTGCTAGATGTACCGCACAGCTGACAGGTTTGCAGCAGACAAACGCCATTTGCTGCTAATGTTATTGTGCCATCCTCTGACAACATCTCAAGCTGAGGCTACTGAACTTGTCATCAATCCAATCCAACACAGACACGCAAATGTGCACTACAGTGGCACGTGCCACTAAGTCAGCTGACTACCGCTGTACTGTGGAGTACACAAATAGCTCATTGACCATCCCAGGCCATCAAGGACTGCGGGGCCGCAGCCAGATATAAGCGGCATCAGAAGCACTGGTGGTCCTCAAACAACATCATCAGATAGTATCTGATGTATTATGCTACAACATACTGCCAGCAGGTGCAACTTTTTCAGCTGCCCGGGCACACATGACGTCAGCCTGTTTCTGCTCAAATCATAAACACTCCCACATGCTGCAGAGCCTGACAGCACAAGTACAAATCGATCTCTCTGTCCGAGACCTTGAGACAGACACAGACTCTTTGGACAAAGAAGGTGCTGTCAGCTTGGCACACTGGTGGCTAAAGCCTTACAGCACTGCATGCTTACTGACCCAACTTAAGCATTCCTGTGAGAAGATGCACCTATCCACTTCAGCCCAAACGGCCCGTGGGCATCATGACCACACAAGCCCTTACTTGCCAATCAGGGTCAATTTAGATGTATGCCTTGGTGCACTGCAGCGATCTCAGCTGCAAAGATGATGTATGCAGCTGCACAGCTCAACAAACGCCTTCTTCAGATTTGCCAATATGCACCAGTCACCAAAGTATAATCTACAGTTGTGCACCACCAATGCGCAATTGATTATCCCAAATGTAGAGATTTCTGCAACAAACAGGCTACTCTGAAGCATGCTGAAGAGACAGCTGTCTGCAATATACAGCCTGCACTTGTAGTCAGAAGAGACACAGACCTTTGTGCAATCCACAGCCATCAGACCTTGAACAGACTTCACTCATACCTCTGCTGCAAGAGTGTGATAATCATCAGATGCACATACATCCCACCAACACCAGTGCCCAGCCACAACAGGCCACTGGGCCCTGCCACATACTCTCAGCGTAGATGCACGGGCTTACATGTTGTACAATTGCCACATCATCGACAGCTGGTGTGTGTTATACAGCTGGTTTGTGTTATACAGCTCAGGTACCTCAAAAGAGTACAGGACCTCCTGATGAAATTCTACCCTCTTTCTTCAAGTCCACTGCAGCGCCCTTTAGATCAGGGTTTTCCTGTTGCCAGCATTGCCTCATCACCCTCATAGCATGACACAAACCAGACTTTGCTGCTACTCACAGCAGCTGGGCCATGCACAGCATGAACCAGTACACGAGGAAGAGCAGCACTCCTAAGACATACAAAACTTGACAGGTTTGAAAACAGCGTGCCACCGCAATGGTGTCAGCTGCGGCATGAACATGCAGTCGCTCCCAAAAGTGACAGCATGTTCATGCCACAGCTGACACCACTGCGGTGGCACGCTGTTGTCAAATCTGGCAGCCTTGGCAGGAGCCCCAACTCCCCCCACTCAGCAGCAGTACAAAGCAGCAACAGCAGATCCCCCACTGGACCCCACTATCGCACATGATCATGCAGGGTACAACATCACACTGTGCCGCACCCCGTGTCACACAGTGCCTCAGCACCTCATTTCCCAACCTGGCCATATGCAGCAGGCAGGCTACAGCTGTCTGCATCCAACACAGATGCTCAGAATGAGCTGTGCACATGGGCTCAGGATCTCCAACGGGCATCACAGATCATCTCATGACGCTCACAGCACATCAACCACTGATGTACTATCACCATTACTGTCCCTCATAGATGCCAAGCTTCTTCAACTCATCCTGGAACTCCTTGGCTGCATCCTTACTCAGTTTTGCTGTGTATTCCTCCTCAAAGGACGTCCTGAAACCCTCATACTCATTCACACTGGCTCCAAGGCTGTCAGCAAAGTCCACATCTTCTCCTGCAACCAGTGCTGTCAGGTCCCAGCCAAAGCCTCCTCCATGAGCACGAACTTCCTTGCTGCTGCAGGCTGCACCTGATGTCAGCAACTTGGCTTCCACACCCTTGCTGACAGCAAATGCATGCCTGGGGCCAATGACCTGCAGAGTTGCAGGACAGTATCACAGGTCCAGCATAGAGAAGCTGCACAAGCTTGTCGTGGTTTCTCTTTTGGACGCTGTAATGGCCCAGATTCCGTTTTATCAATTGCCAGGTAGCAACAAGGCAGGCTGCGTTGCTGAGCCCTTGCTAGAAATGAAGTGTGACAGAGCTTCATAGGCATAACACAGAAGGTGCGCAGGCGTATGACATGACTACTGTCAATCACAATGAAACGCAACACAGGCATCCAGCCAACAAGCAGGCCACAAACATGACTAGTCCCATCTCCAGCCAATGTTTCTTGCCAGAACTTTCCCGCCCGACCAACAGCCCACCTGCATGAGTGAGGCCCCGAGGTATGTCGGGTGCTTTGCCAAGTCATTCAGTTCCATGTTAAGCTCCTTGCGCAGGAATTCAATCTTGCGCTGCAGCTCCAGGGGTTTCTCTGACAGGATTGCTGGACATTGAGTCACCAGGTAGCCGACCTGCAAGAAATCAAATAAGCAAGCCACAGCAAAGCAGGGTGTGAACGTGCAGCAAGCCAAAGGAACAACAGACTAAGGTCAACTGCAAGGTTTGTGCGGATCGACTGCTGCATGTTCAGCCGGTCACCTGTGTCCGTCACAATCCTCTGGCTGTAGTCGCTTGCTGATGATTTTTGTTGTGCAAACTGACCGTGGCATAACAATCGACATCAGAATATTGACCGGACTGCTGTATGCAACATATTCACATCAGTCCATGTGCATCCAAGGTTGTGTTGAAGATGTGCTGTACTCTCTGAATGTTGGTGCCTCAACTCACCTGACCAGCGGAGAACCTCAGCTGCTCTGTCAAGTACTCAATCTGCTCCTGAGGTGCACCCTTAGTCATTAACCAGGCAGTACTGCGTGACACAATGCTGCGCATCTGGTCATCCCTAACACCCAGCAGCTGCAGTGCAAGTATCCTTGCATCAAACACGTCTGCAGGAGCCTTGCTGAGTGCCTGTGGAACTTCCTGCAGCAACCTTGCGCACTGCAGACTGCTGCAGCCAATATCCTGCAAGTACGCTACCAGCGGCTGCAGCTGGTCTGGCACACTAGCGAGGAGCAGCTCTGGATAAACACACGCCATGCGGGCGATGTGCTGATTTTCTAGTCCAAGTGCCATGAGGAAGGATACTATCGGCTGCAACTGGAATTCGACATCCTGCAGCAGTATGCCAGGGCAGCTGCAGAGCACCCTGCTGAACATGTACTCCTGCTTGATGCCAAGGGATTTGAGGTAGCCCAGAACCTGCAGGGCTTGGGCCTGGGTGCCATCTGTCAGCAGCACATCAGGGGCTCTCAGGAGGAAGGTTGCCATATCACGAGCTGGCAGCGTTTGTGCGCTCAAGAAATCTAGCCAGCGCTGCAAGCTGATTGGGTGCTTGAAGATTTCCAGGTGCTTTGTAACAAGGAACCAGATCTCTTGGGGGTCTACATTTGCTGCTTTGAGGCTTTTGATGGCAGGTTTGACTTGGGAGTCTACCTCCAGGGTCTGCAAAGCTGGGTTTGCCACTGCAAACAGCATTACATTGTAGCTCCAGATGCCCAGCTCCTTGGCAAGGAACTGCTCTACTGTTGACGGCTGATAAACATCGCTGTAGTGGCGCATCTGCATATCCAGGGCTGTCATGAGCCTGTGTGCGGGCAGTCGACAGCGGTGTAGCAGGTTTGTGAAACTGAATGGCAGAGGCAATGCCATCAGGCTACATCTGGGTGCGCCTTGGCCGCTGTATCAAGGGACTCTGGCGGTAGTGCAATACTTGTTGTGGCATGCATTGCGCAGCACAAGCACAGCTGATGCACAGCTGATGCACAGCTGGTGCAGAGCCCTGCTGCTGCCTGATCAACCATCACTTGGCAGATGTCATTTGATGTTAGAACATTATATCTCCGCAGTCAGCAACTATGCTGATCTTCCGCAGGCCTTCAACAACCGTAACCCACCTGGCACGCTGCTGAGGGTCCCTGGTAACCCGCAGCAGCTCTAGTGGGTTGCTGCCGCTGTTCAGGGCTTGCTGCACGTCCACCATGCTAGTTCTACAGGCTATTTGTCTGCTCTGCCGCTGGTTGATGACTTGAGCGGGACATTGCCATGAGATACACTTTGCTTGCTTCCGAACCGTGGCAGACAGCCCCGGTAAGTTGGAGCGCAATCCAGACATGTTCAAACCAAAGGATCAGTCCCTTCAATCTGCCCTAACTGCACCAGCAGGACAAGATAGCGGTTGCGCGGTGATCAGGCAACAGCCTGTGCAGAAGCGACTACGCTGCCTTTGTTAGAAAGGATAATTAGCTAGCGCTTTGATGTAGTAGCAAGCGTAGCAGGCACGCTCAGCTTCACAAGTTATCTGTCAGCACTGCTCAAAGTGGATATGAACGACGCTGAACGAGCTAATGGCATTTGACGCTCAGCTTCCTACCACTGAAGCCAACCTAATAGCGACCTCATTCACAGGCATAGCATCTTTCAGTGACGTTCCAGGCTGACTCGGCATACGTCAGGGTTTGTTACCTCGTGGACAAGTGTTGGTGGCATGATAGCATAAAACGGGCAGCGAAGAATTATCACTAATCTTCTTGCAGGGTTGAGCTCTCGTGAGCCAACAGATGACTGGACATAGACATCAGCCGCTTGTACTGTCTTGACAACGTTTGACCTGAGAAAACTGCATCCTACAAAGTGCAGCGCCGGCATCTCCTGTAAGACTGTATTATCCATCTGCACTGCATTCACGGCTGGTCTTCATCTGCGTCGTCCCCCCCTTCTTCCCCCTCTGCAGCTGCAGCGGCAGCCGCCGCTGCTTCCCCAGCTGCTGCAGCAGCTGCTGCTGCTGCTTCTGCCTCGTCTGCCTTTACCTACAAGAGAAGGAACATCAACTCAGCTCATCAGTACTTCGATGATCTTTCTGGCTGCACTATCATGGTACTTAGGGTGTGAGATTTCACCTGAGATAACATTTCCAGCCGGCAGCCAGCTTTATGCTGCATCCAGGGGATCATCAGCAGCCTTGCCAATGCACCTGATCTACCTAATTATCCAGCTTACCTTGACATCCTTGGCCTCCAACAACTGCTGGTCCTTCTGCACCTTGGCCTGTTCTGCTGCTGCAAGGGCCTTATCAGCTTCACGGCGTGCTGCTGCCTTGCTAGCCACCAGGCGCACCTGTCAGGCATCAGAGCACGGCATGGCACAATATTGTGTGCCATTATTCATACTGGATTGACCAAAACAATTAAAAATTGGTCATCTGATGCCAGTTCAGGCGGCTGCCTGCTCAGCTGGCTAGCCCCACTCAGTATCAATCAACTTGCTCCATTACTGACTCAGCAACAGCAGAGGTTGCTCTCAGCAGAGCAACCAGGGTCTGGTTACCCTGAGCCAATTCAGGCTGAAAGACATTCAACTACAAATCGTCATGCCCGCACACCTGCTTGATCCACTGCAGCAGCAGTGCTCCCAGTCCACACTGGGGCAGCTCCTTCTCCAAGTCCTTGGGCCGCTGCACCCCCTTGTATGCAGCACGTACCCTGCATGCAACCATCCGTCCATCATCATTCAATCCCAGACCCAAAAAATGAACTGGTCTCACCAGACTGGTGCGCAATATAGTATGTTTGGCCAACATCTCAAGTGCTCCAGAGACAAAATTCTGTCAGACAGGCACCTGCAGCACACAAGCCATGCAGTGCTACCCTAGCAATCGAAACATTGTGTCAATAACGAGGTCGAACCTCTTTACAGACACAATTTTTGTAATTCACCACTTGGGCGCACCTCTTCCAAAGCTCCATGTTTCTCTCCTGTGTTGCATCATAAGCCGCCAGGTCCTCAAACGTCCCCACATGCAGCTGCTGAATCGCCTCCCTCCAGGTGGCAATGCTGGCAGGATCACGGCCCAGCAGCAGCAGCACAGCACGCAGCACGTGGAATGTGGCTGGGGGGCTGCTGCTGAAGAGTTTCAGGGCGGAAATGGCAACACCGCGGACGCTGGTGATGACCTGGTGATGCAAAGGAGGACGTACACCAGGCAGACACAGTGTCCTGCTGTTATAAACATCCATACTGTGGAAGCTTCACCGTAAAAATTGGGTGATGGCCAAGTCCAGAAACCTGCAAAAGTATGCTTCATGCAGTTGCCCCCACTCCAGCACTGACTCTGAGTATCGAGGGAAAACATCCAACATGACTGTGCTGTTCACTAAGAAGTTTTCAGCAGTGATCAGATCTGTTCACCACCTCACCTGTACAATACTGTCCAGCACCTTCTTCTCAAGCTCCACTGCTGCTGCAGCATTTGCCGCTGTCGCCTTTCCTGCAGCAACCTTCTGCTCCGCATACTGCAGCTCCACTTCCAGCTGTGTGATGCGGTCAGCAGGTGACAGCTGGTCAGCAGCTTCATCAGCCTCAGCAGCTGCCGGTTCCTCACAAACTGCAGCAGCAGTAACAACTGTTGTTGTAGAGTGACACCACCAGCAGGAGGCCTGGCCACCAGCAGAGTCTGCTAAGCATCTTGATGCTGTGGATTAGGACAGTTGCAGCGAGCGTTTCGAAAAAACTTCTGTTGAAAAGAAGCACCATGAGCGACTTCATTGACTCCCCTGCAGGGTGCTCCTCAGGGGCTGGGTCATCAGCCATATCATACAGTGTGATATGCCATAGCAGTGGCGTCATATGCCATAAGCGGCACTTGTACTACAAGTCTGTGGCATCATCTGACCTCTACTAAGTCAGCAGCACACTGTTCACAGCTTTATATGAAGCATTGTGAAAGACAGTTTGTGGCACAAAGTCTATACTGGCAGTCTGACATCATGACTAGATAATGCAGTGTCATCCAATTGACAGTACAGCCCACCTTCAGGTACTGCTGCTAGTGCTCCTGCTGTCTTCCTAAGCTCAGCAACAGCAGCTGCTAGCCCTGACAGCACATCAGCTGCACCACCCCGGGCTGCGTCAGTTTTCCGTGCGGTTGCTGCATCATCCAGGGCCTTGCCCAGCGCCTGAGCGACCTCCCACACAAAGCCAACCTGCAGGTGTGTGTTCCACAGACAAACTATCACAATTGCAACATGCAGTGCTGACTCACTGAGTCAGTGGCACTGAAGTTCTGCCAGATGCTCAATGAGATGGCCTGCCAGGGGTATCTATACCAATTAGTCACACTGCTTTCAAGGCAACATCAGTTTTTGGCTGATTTGATCAGCATCCTATGGTACTGGAGCTCAGCTGCTGCATGGAACTGCAGCAATACAATCATCGTGGGCTACTGGCTGCTGGTCTGCTCTGGATCTAATCTTTCGCGTCATCAGGCGTTAATAACCCAAACCAGCAGAATAAGCTGATTGCCCTGTCCTGCAAGCTAGAGCAGGTGACATCTGCTGTCAGTTGAAGTCTACCAACAGGACGACATTGGATGCTTACCTCTTCCTCTGTGAGGGCCTGTCCATGTCCATCCGGCAGCAGAGTATCAGCAGCCAGCACTGCTTGATACGCCCCAGCAGCAGCAGCTGTGCTCCCTGAGCCCCACGCTGGCACTGCTGCTGCACAGTACCCACCAATGCCGGGGAAGCCTCGCAGGAACTTCACACGAGGCTCAGTAGCAACAGCGGGCACCTAATACCAGCCAGCAGCAGTAGAAGAGGTGGCAGACGACATCACTCCGCCAGCGGCAGGGAATCACCCCAGGGGTTTCCACCCGTAAGGAGCCAACTGATAGACCATTACACTGTCAGTATAGCCAACAGCAGGCTGTGCAGCTGTAAGACACAAGTAGACCGTGCTGTGCAGTGGGCACCACTGTAGCTCCTTGCAGGAGTTGACAACATCAACAGGATCTCTACTGCACCCATCTCAGTTGGCGCAAAAGAACCTCCTCAGGAGGCTAGTAGCGGGAAAGATTAAGAAGGAGCTGCTCGAGGCACTCAATTGCATTGTGCCGCAGTGGCAAGCCGCCACAACAGTGGCGCTGGCACTGTATCGGCCCGCAGTTCGGAACTTCTTGTGCTGGGCATCAGCACGTCTAAGTGCACAGAGCCACAGGCAAATGATAGTCTACAGCAACAGCAAGGACAGCCTGAATGAATGATTGCTCACCTCCAGCAGGGGCATGTGGTCATCCAAGATCTTGAAAGTTATGGGTGTCTGCTCCGCCTTCTGTGGTTCAGCTGGCTCCAGTTCATCCGCTGACTTGGGCCGCCTAAGCTCCAATCTGGTCATAAACTCCTGACCGCTGCTGGCGGCAACGTACCGCAAGAGCTTGCTGCTGTAGTCCGCTGGCGCTGTTGAGCTGCTTTGTTGGCCGGCAGAGCCATCTGCGGCGCTGTCTTCTGTTGCTGCTGACTCATCTGCCCCTGTTTCATCTGCAACTGCTGCTGAGTCTTCTTCAGCAGACTCACGATCTGCGGGAGGACAATGTAAAGAGAACACCATTACTACTCATCTTTTTGTACCTGCTATTTCTTATGTGCAGGTAATCCGTATGTCATGTTCACACTGTTGTAACGGCTGCCAGGTAACATTGAATGTCCCATGAGCAGCAACTCTCAGGGCGCCAGCAGACTGCCGGCTCCTGTGGGGTAATGTATGGTATTCAACAGTATCCATTCAGCAGTTCCATCTTGGCCTGGAAACGGCGCAGAAGATATTGTTCCAGATGCAGGATGACGCAGGGAAGGCCTAGCAACTGCACAAAACTGCTGTCTTTTTAGCACACTGCCGCACCAGGCACTGCCCAGCACTTTTCTATTTGGTGTGCTCAGTGCAGTGCTGCCACAACCTGCCCACCTGCAGCAAGCTCTGCTTCATCATCAGTTTCTACATCTGCTTCTGGGTCCTCTGGTGATGCATAGTCCGGCTGCTCATCGTCCACTATGTTTGCTACATACACAGCAGCTGCTGATGTGTACATTTTCACAAGATGGACAGCTGTCTGCCAGAGTGTGAGAGGATCTGCGCTCATGGCTGCAAGTCCATCAACTGCCGTTTTGCGCGCCAAAACTGCTGCCTTCTTCTCATTCTCTTCCTCGAGCGCTTGAGCCTGCGGGTTGTAAGTATAGAGGCCCAGGCTGCAGGTCATGCTCAGCGTGTGTGTAGGCAGCAGCTGCTGGCTGAATATTCAACGTACACTGTACGACACATCTGTGATTCAGGCATACCAAAGTGTTGGTGCAACAGGCTGTTGTGCTCACTACATGCTGGTATGATCCAGCAGTGCATAGCACTTACAGCTCTCTGTTTCTCCTTCTTTATATGCTGCCTTTTCTCCTCCAGGTTTATCGCCTGTTGCTGCTCATCGTTAACATATCTGCAAAAAATATACATAATATCTCTTGTGGCCGAGGATCGCAGCGATGAAACAAGAGAGAGGTGCGAGACAGCATGAACAGACAGTACCTGAGCAACCACTCGGCAAGGTACTCCACCGGGTCCGCAGGCTGTGCAGCTACCGCTGCTGCAACTCCTTTTGACAGAGCATCACCAACTGTATCAATCAAGAACGTTGTCTCGTGTCCAGGCATTTTGCACGAATGATTGACTTTGCCGGGACCGGCACAATAAAGCTGCTTACAGTCTACGAGTGCACAATGTAATGCTTTGAACTGCTTTCCACGTATATAACACTTTATGTTGGATGTTTCTTTCTTCAATTCCTTTCCTTCATGTCACTTGCCGCGTCTTGAAATTCAAGACTTGAATGGTATCACCCCATGTGCTACCCCTGGACACCCTAATCCGCTTATTAGCTTTCACAAGAGCAAGCAGTACATGAATAGATAATAATAGATACCGTGAGGGTGCCTAGCGTCATAATAACACCTTGAACATGTGCTCTGAGCCTGATCTGCTGTGCCGCTTGTTGATTGAGTGTTTTGTATTTTGAGACAACTCTTTTTGAGTCCCTTACGCCGCATGAGCACCATGCACACCTCGGCAGCTGCAGTGTCAGCTGATGCCAGCGTTAGCCGGCGTCTCAGAGACTTGGCGAGCGACATAGATGCTGGAAAATACACAGAAACACCACAGATAGCCGCAGTTCTTCATTCCATAGCCCAACAGCTGCTCAGTAGCCACCATTCAGAACCTGCAGGTGTGCAGACACTGTTGGCAGGCAGTACACCATCACATGCATCCCTTGATTTCTGTAATGAGCAACTCTGGGGCGTCCTTCAAGCTCATCTTATGCGTGACGCACTACGTGTACCACACAGACGTTTTGTGTTGCACTTGCATCATCTTCTCTACTCACACTGCTGGTGACCTTCCTACATTGTACCACTTGCTTCAGGTCAGTCGCACTCAGCAGCTGCAGCAACAGCAGCAACTGCAGCATCAGATGCAGCAACCGTTGAGCAGCTAGAGCGCAGCTATGCTGCTCCTGCAGCTGAACAGCAGCAGCAGCAGTCAGACATGCAGCCCGCCAGCAAGAAGCAGAAGCGAGGTATGGCATACTCGCATAACCGCATGTGTCCGTCATCATCCGATGTTTTATACTCATTGACACACTGATATGAACATCTTTGTGTAGAGAATCACTATCTGCTCTGTGTAGAGAATCACTATCTAAAATGTTCACAGCTGTAACTTGTATATCGATCATTCCTTCTTTATCTTGACAAATCCATATGCACTTTCTCTTCCACTAACCCCGTGACCACTGACTCCTCACCAGTTGCAGCAGCCAGCCAGCCAGCCAGCCATGCAACTGGTTAGCATCATCCCGGGTCTGGTTGAACACTTCTGGAATGACATGCAGCTGCTGCTGCCAGTCGTCCAGCAGCAGCAGCAGCAATGCATCTGCTTACAGCACTTGCAGTCTACAAACTGCTGTCTTTGTCGATGTCACACCAGTCATCATTGTCATCGAACATACAGGAACACCTCTTGCAAGACCTCAGCAGTAGCAGCAAAGCAAAAAGCATTGCCTCAAGAAGTTATGTTGCTGCTGCTGTTGCTTCTGCTGCTGCTGTTGTTATGCACTGCAGTCCCAAAGTCTTTCGATTTCAGCAAGTACAGCCAGCGTTATGTGGCGCTTCATGTGATGTATGTGGGCTGGAACTACCACGGATTTGCACGACAGGCAGACACAGACAACACAATTGAGGTAGGAGCAGCAGCAGCAGCAGTAGCAGCGATGGTAACAGCAGTGATGACGACGTCTTAAGGTCAACTTACTGGCAGTATCGTTGCAGCACCAGCAGCAGCAGCAGCAGCCAAAGCAGTAGTGCAGCTGCAGAGCAGCAAGCAATGTTTTTTTTCCACCACCAGCAGCACACTGCAGGACCACAATCATATCAGGGCAAAGCTGACTCTATCAAACCACCTCATATTCCACTTCATGTGAATCACTGCTGCTGCTGCTGCTGTTACTGCTGCTACTGCTGCTGCTGCTACTGCTGGTGTTGTTGTCCAGGGCAAACTGTTTCCTGCACTGCGCAAAGTGAAGCTGATCCCGGCTGATGTTGAAATCTCATCACTGGACTACTCGCGCTGTGGCAGAACTGACAAGGGAGTCAGCGCTCTAGGACAGGTGACACACACAGCATGAACCCTGAAATCTACTGGTTCTGACTTCTTATGTACAACATGTTGAACCCTTGTGTCAAACAAGAGCAGTATATGCTAATAACAGTTGTGTGAATTCTAGTTTCTCAATTAACTGTTCTGTGATCTAGTCCAGAGAATAAATATCCTTAACAAATATACATATGTCAGAGCATGTATAGTTTGTGGTGCATTGAGGCCTGGTTGTCAGGGAATGATGCACTGCAGCAGGCGCTTGCGGCTCTGCAGCAGCCTCCCAAGCAGATGTACCTGTTGAGCAGGCAGGTGGATCAAAGCCAAGTCAGACACAGTGGCAACCAAACACAGCAGCAGCTGCACCTGAGACCCCAACATTATCATGATAGCCATGTGCAGCACCGTTCTGGGCCCCCTGCAGCAGTCCTTGAGGCCCCAACATCCCAGACTGACTCAGTCTCAAGTGTTGATCTGTGACTTGATGCGTGTAGGTGCTGGCGTTGAAGTTACGCTCAGCTGCTGCTGCTGGTGACGCTCTTCCTGCTGCTGCTGCTGAGCTGGACTATGTTGCCATTATCAACAGGGCGCTGCCAGATGACATACGAGTGCTCAGCTGGGCAGACATACCACAAACCTTCAATGCAAGGTGGGAAGAATGAATGACACTTTTGTTATGCATGATTGTGACATTTGTCAGTGCTATACATTCACCACCATTGCTGATGTGATACTGTAAGCTGAAATGTCATGTAGTACAGTAGTATCATGCAGTATTTGTGCATTTAGTATATAAACTAGGAGTAGTTAGTGATGTTTTAGAGAGTGCACCTCAGATATTGGTTGACTCAGTGCTATCTGGCGGGCGGGAAAGGGCAGGCTGCAGGGTAGTTCCCTGCTTCATCACACACAGCAATGTCACTGCTGCCACCTCTTCTGCTCTTCAAATGCACCAATAACTGATCTAAATGCTGTTCAAGTTGCTGGAGCTTGATGATCATCATGGCAGCCCAGCTCGGCAGCATGTAGGTGTTGTTACAATGGCTCAGATCTGAATTGTGGCACCACCACAACCACTGCTGATGCTGCTGCTGCTGCTGGTGGTGGTTGTCACATTTCGTCAGGTTTAGTGCCCTGGACCGAGAGTACAAGTACTTCATGGTACAGGACGGCAGCCTGGACCTGTCAGGGATGAGGGAAGCTGCCGGGCACCTGGTGGGAGATCATGACTTCAGGAACTTCTGCAAGGCTGATGTGGCACAGGTGACAGCAGCATGATCAGTTTTGTATGTCTTCTTTATTTCAAATCATGTGAATATATAATGAGATCCACATGCTGTATGAGATGTCATGTTGTAAATCAACTGTGTATCGTCTTTGCCAGGTAATTGACCATGTATACATGCTTACAGCATGTGTGCATCTGATGCAAGGCAGGTAGGTGCATCTGCAGGGTTTAACTCAATGTTCTTGTTGTTGCCGCCACTGCTGCTGCCGCTGCTTAGGTCCGTAACTTCCGGCGTGTTGTGTTGTCAGCTGAGATTGAGCCTGCTGGAGTCAGTTGTGCTGGGATGGATGTGATTGCACTCAGGATCAAGGGGACGGCATTTCTCTGGCACCAGGTACGAGTAAGCTGCCTGCTGGCAAGATCTATATGTCATTTTTTTGCAAGGAAGCTGCCTTGTTCCATGATCTACAAACCCTTTTCTTCAGAGAGCTGGGAATGGTGGACTTCAACTTCCTTCTGCAAGACACCAGATTTGCAAAGGATTCTTGAACCTAATTTGCAGTAGTGTGTTGTATCAACAGCAGTTTGTTTTATCACCAGCGCTCGCTTCCACTGTTGGTGTAAAATGTCTTCACTTCTTCTAATTGTCATTGTGCTGTGTGCTATTCCTGTGGTTTGACCACGTGACCTCCTGTTGCAGGTCCGCTGCATTGCTGCCGTCTTACTCATGGTTGGCCGGGGACAAGAGAAGCCCTCCATCATTCAGCAGCTGCTGGACGTCAGTCAGTTTCCCTGCAAGCCACAGTATAGCATGGCAGCTGAAGAGCCACTGCTGTTGTACAGCTGTGGTTTTGAAGGGCTGCAGTGGCATTGTAAGGAGGGTTTAGTGAGCAAGAACCTGGCTGTCATGGGGTGCCAGTTGCAGCAGCATTTGGTGGCGGCAGCATTGACCAGCAGCATATTTGAGCAGCTGCAGCAGCAGCGGCAGGGATTGCTGCTGCACACACAGCAGCAGCAGCAGCAGCAACAGAGTCTGCAACGGCAAGAAATAAGCAGCATAGAAGATCAGCAACAGCACAGTGAGCAGCAGCAGCAGCAGCAGCAGCATGTGGTCATAGAAGCCTCAGAGAAAGCAGCAAATGAACCACCACCGCCACCAGCAGCAGCAGCAGCAGCAGTGTCCAGCAACAGTAACAGCAGTATCAGCAGCAGCATTACTGGCAGTAACAGGTGGTTAGCACCTACTCCACCGCATATACCTTTATGCAAGCGGGCCACAGAGCCATCTATAGAGGAGCGGTTTGAGAAAGCTGGGATAAGTCTAGACCTGCTGAACCAAAAGGGTCTTGCAGCATTTCAAGATGCATAAGCACTGCCACATGCCAGCGTGCCTGTTGCTCATTGCATCGCACTATTTTTTTTTGAATCCCTTACACCTGTTGGGGTTTACATACCTAGGTCACCCACCTGCAACAGGCCTGTTCTAATCATGCCTTGGAGCTTTTGCTGGGTGGCCCAGGTGATAAAGATTCGATCAGATAGACACAAAACAACAAACACATTTACCTGCAGTATGCTGGAGGAAAAATGCAGCTTGCCTGCATGCAGGGATAGGTATGGTGGACCATATCAGTCCCGGCTGTTGCACAACTGAATCATTTGAGCTTGCTGTATGCCATACATTGGCATGTTGTTGGTTGCTTGTGCCTGTTTGTGAATTGGTCACTTTGCGTTGCATGCATGCGGCCCTGGGCGGATGGACACCCCTGCTGGAGGAGCTGAGGAGTCCAAGCAATCAAGCAAATTTGCAAGTTTGAACTCAAGCAAGCGATTTATTGTATATACTATACATACCATATCATACCCAGACTACCCATATAGATCCATATAGCCCAGATAGACCCATATAGCCCAGACTGCTTGCATCATTTCTGCATTCCTGTTGGCTTAAGCGCTGCAGCCCGTTGGCATCTAGAGTTTCAATACCAGAAGTTGAGGCGTCACTTGAAGTCTCAATGATCTCTGGTCACTTCATAGTGAGAACTGGTTTGATTGTGTTCAGGATTCTGATGTTGATTGGTATCCCCCATGAGCGACTATGTTGGCTCCTCCGGGGTGCCTCTCTGGGGCCAGGTTGTATGGTACGGTATATTATGGTGTGGTGTGGTGTGGTGTGGTGTGGTGTGGTGTGGTGTGGTGTGGTGTGGTGTGGTATGGAACATATATCTGGTGTCTGTCTGAACCCTAACATTCGCATGACAACAATGCACCGTGCATTCTCCTGCTGATCATCCATTCATTCAACATCATCATCAGCAGCTCAGCTGATCATCCCTGTTGTCATCATCAGCAAGGCTTGCCGCTGCTTTGCCCTGTATCAAGTTGTAAGTTACACGAGTGTAACCCGCCCGTTAGCGAGCCAAGTACAGGCTCATTGGGCATAGCACAGTATTTGATCACAGTAGGTATACATATACAGCAAGCTCATTTGAGCCAGTTGTTCAACAACCGGGATTGGTAGATGGCGGGTACTGTATGTCGCCCCATCGCCTCACCTACACTCAATCACTAGGCTGTAGTTCTAGCTGACCAACACTCTAACACACCACATTCCAGTGATACGCCTTCAAGGCGTAGACGGGTTACGAGACAACCACTGCACACACTGATTTCAAGCAGAGCAGCCTCAGACTGCCCGCCCTCATACCACATATTCAATACAGGGGATTGAAAGCGGCAAGGTGCCAGCAGGCTGCTGACAGTGGCAGCAGGGATAAGATAGCAGGAGAATGCAGGGGCAGAAGCCTTAGCACCTTGCTGCAACATGACTCATGTGGCAGAGCAGCCAAGACATACAGTGAGTTTTTTTCGTATACTTTCTACAGTCTGAATTCAACTTAACATGCTGCATGCAAAGCATTCAGCATGTCAAGGGTGATGCGAAGTCACTGCAGTGCACAATGAAAACATGTGCAACAGCTGGAGTCAATCGGAGTGACTCTATTGATTTGTTTAGGGTATCCAGAACTGGAAATGCAATAAATGAACTCATTTAAGATTGCCCAAGTGCTTCCAGTTGCTAGGTCCTCCAGCAGGGGTGCCCATCTTCCGAGGCTGACATGCAGACGGCCCGATTGTCACTGCCAGGGTGGCGCCCCCAACCCATGTCAGCGCATTTGCCTGAGCATCTCAACTTGCTGCATGGCTCAGCAATTGAATTTCTTTCACTGCTTGTAACTGCTGCAGCAGATAAGCCCAGCTGGACTTGAATTGTCGATAGACAAGTCGTTTCTTCAGTTGTGTTGGCATCACTTGCTACTGCTGCTCATGAGTGCTGCGTTGGTGGTGTGGGTTATCTTGATATCATGACAGCCAGTGACTTCAGTCCAGCACGAGCAGCCAGCCTGGGCAGCTGTATTGAAGCCCCTGCTTGCAACAGTTACCCAACCCGCTGTGCAGCATGCAGCCGCGATATAGAACGCGTCAGGTTCAGAATAGCAGCTTGATTGGTGCTAACAAGCGTATTCGCTTGCTCGACTGCAAGATTGCTGCGTGCTGCTCTGAGTTCCAACGATAGCTGTGGCACGTACACCACGGAAGGCTATTGTAAGTGATGTCATATATGTCATTTGATGCAAAATTTCCGTGAGGGACCTGATCTGTGTGCTGGAATATGTCACCACGACTGTCTGGCAGGGGTCCTGCTCAATTATAGCACAAGGAGCGCTGCAAACCACATCAGAAGTTGAAAACAGTGTAAATCAGTAGTTACTACTCTTGAAGAGGCGACTTGCTGACCCAAAACAGGTGCGGCCCAATTTGCCAAATTACCCCTCAGCACTTGTATGCAGTTCGTACAGCCGAATACAATTCCACTTTTCAAGAAGTAGATTGCATGTGGCATCTGCGTCTCCCACAAAATATATTCACAGGAAAGAGTTGCCGCCGATCAACTTGCCACGTACATTGGATTGCAAGTCTCATCCTTGGTTGGCCCCGCTATAGCTGTCAGCAGACGTGCACCCTTAAACAATGGTTGTTCGTGGTTTATTTGTGACGGTGAGTTGATAATGCAGTGCCCTATGCAGAGCTGCATTCTTGCATGCACTCGTGCAATGCGCACAAAGTACAACTAGTAAACGGTGTGGAAGATGTTTTTGTTTCCTATCTGCTGTAGTGTTTGTGCAGCTGCTGTAGTGCAGGTCAAGTGCACCTCAGCTCGACCCTTTGTCCCGTATACGTAGCGCAGCTGTTCCGCTGCATTATCATGCATTAATCACCCGCCCACCGTCTGAACATAGCCAGCCTCTTGCCCGATACAACTGGAGGACGCATGTGTCTAGCTTCTGTTTGCGTTGCCGCTGACAAACCTTGTAAACCTGTGTATCGGCTGCTGCAGGATCATCCAGGTCGGCGACCTCACTACCCCGTGCTGCAAATGGCCAAGCAAGCAGCCATATGCCTCTTGTACTTGCTGGTTTTAGGCTGCTCCTGTGCCCATGCCGATCAAGTGCTGGCTCAGCCCGGTGAGCCTTGAAGCAGACAGGATCTGTACAGTTTTACATGTAACCCCACTGGGGCAGTTGACTGCATCTGCCTGATGCATGCTTGTGCCCTTAGGTCCCAGAGCTGATAAGACTTATGATCATCATACAGTATATCTCTATCCCCCAAAAGGTTGATAACTCAGCAATGAACGTTTGAATTCTGCTATGGTCAGCTCTCAGAGCCTGGCAGGTTCCTCTTCTGCTTGCACTGGCAGGCAGCTGATTCTGCCTGCGGTGAATGCTCTTGCGGTTGGTTCTTACACGGTGTAAGAGCAGAATTCCATGTAGACTGTGTCAAGTTCAACCAGTGGCCGAAATTCACACATGATGAGTGTCTACTTAGCACATCAGAAATGTTGGTTGCCTCAGCCTGACATGCGGCGTGGCATGCTGCCTTTCTGCAGACCTTGCTGCCCCATTCACCACATACTACATCATCCAAGGTCCTTCGGCAGCCTTTCCACCCTCCACATCTGCTCAACTAGGCAAGTTTGCAGCAGCAGTGTACGCTGCTTTAAGTCTAGGAGCCACTGGATACCCTGTGTATGACATCCAAGTTGCCGTGCAGGCAAACACAACGTCTCCCACCTTCAGATCACGAGTGGTGCTGGCTGTGACTTTCAAAAACTCCAGCGTCTTGCCCAAAGGCAAAGATCTAAGTATTCTTCTCAAAGAAAATGGCACAACCGAGGCAGTTGCAGCTCAACTACCTCAGTTGGGGTACCCTGTTCAAGGCTTCAAGCACGGCCACTTGAGCATTGCACTTTGCAATAAGAACGGCCACGCACAACAGGCATTCGTCCGCATAGGTATGTGAAGAAATCACAATTGTCGTCAGTCGTGTCCAAGTATGCTGCAGTCAGCATGGTGGCTGTGGTGATACATGCCATGTCGGAATTGTAACATGTTGATTGTCCCAGTGCTGCTGATCGTAGGAGCTAACAGCACATGCATGGGCATGCCAGGCAGTTGCAGCGCAACACACTTCAGGCAGGCCATTATGGTTGACAGCTTGCTATGAATCCAGATATGTCATGACCATTCGATCACACATTGATTACACTGTGTCAGACAGTTCCAGGCTGATACTACAACCAGGTGGGCAGCCATCACGTGACTCTAAGTGCCTTATTCATTGCCAACAGGATTACCATACATAAAAAAATGCGCTGACAATGGACGCAATGGAGGGTGTCAGCAGAACTGCACAGACAGCCCCGCAGGCCCAGTGTGCTCCTGCAACCCTGGATACACCTTGAACGCCACTAATAACAGGTCATGTGTTGACATCAATGAATGTGGCTTACCAGCTAGAGGCGGTTGTTCCCAGCAGTGTAACAACACTGCCGGCGGGTACTTTTGCTCTTGTAATCCTGGTTTTGCACTTGCCGCAAGTGATAACAGTACCTGCATTGACATTGATGAATGTGCACAAGGTAATGGTGGTTGTGAGCAGTACTGCAATAACACCATTGGCAGCTTTATTTGCAGCTGCAAGACCGGCTATGCTGTGGATCCAAATAACCCCGGCAGCTGCAAGGATATCAATGAGTGTCTGGTGGGGAATGGGGGTTGCTCAGCCATCTGCAATAACACCGTGGGGTCCTATGAGTGCTTGTGTCCTAGCGGTTATGCTATTAATCCAGCAGACCAGAAGACATGTCACGACATTGATGAATGTTTGAGCAATAATGGGGGTTGCAGTGGCAGCTGCGTGAATGAGGTTGGCAGTTACTATTGCACCTGCCCGGCTGGTTTTGAGCTCAGCTCTGCAGATAATTCCACCTGCTTGAACATAAATGAGTGTCTTCAAGGCACGAATGTCTGTCAGCAGGTGTGCACGGATACTCAAGGTGGCTATATCTGCTCCTGCTTTAGCGGTACAAACTACCAGAATAATGGCAACGGGGGTGGGTGCTTCTGTCCTACTGGAACCAGTGAATGTGATGGGAATCCGCTGAATGGTTGCGAGGTGAGTGAGCTGAAAACGTTTGAGCTGAAAACCCGGGGTCTGCATTGCAGCACAACTCACAACCTCAGCCATGCTGTCACACAGTGGCCAGTGAATGACTAGGCTGCACATGTGGATGCACGTGATGCAGCATAGATGATATTTCTCACACACATTTGATGTTGCTGTGTTGTTCAAGACATATGCAACAACAGGCATCATCAGGTTGATGAACTCAGTGGTGTTTGTCAGATGGTGGCAATGCCATTGCTACCATGTGCTTGGATCAGAAGCTAGCACAACATGCACCAGCAGTAGCCACCATCTGCAGCCTGCTGTGCTGTTTCGGGATCAAACAGGAGATTGTTTACCATGTGCATCCACAGCAGCAGCCTGCTGCCTTGCGATCAAGTCTTGACATGAAGTTTGCATTCATTATATCCTGACCGCCATGTATCTACAATGTCATCATAACATTGGGCCAGACACACGCTTAATCCCTCAATGCCATGTGGCAACACAGTTAGTCATGGCTTCTTGGCATAGCATAATATACAAGCATGTTGCATGATCCAGCAGGCTTCCGGAAGCCATGGGATCCCATACTGCTCAGCTCGTGATTGATCTGAAGGGTTCATGTTGCAACCGCTTTTGCCTGCCTGTTGCCTGCTTGTAGGGCCTCAACACCACTCAGTACTGCGGTCGCTGCAGTACTTCATGCGCCACTGGTGAGGCATGTTGTGGTGGGCTGTGCACAAGCTTGGCTAAAGATGTGAACAACTGTGGCTCATGTGGGACTAAATGCCCGTCAGGCCAGGTTTGTTGTGGTGGTGCGTGCACATTGTCACAGGCGTTCCAGACTGACCCAAACAACTGTGGCTCATGTGGGACTAAATGCCCGTCAGGCCAGGTTTGTTGTGGTGGTGCGTGCAAAGCACTACAGACTGACTCAAACAATTGTGGCTCTTGTGGTAACATATGCCCGTTAGGCCAGGGATGCTGCAACGGTGTGTGCAAAGCATTACAGAGCGACCTAAACAATTGTGGCTCATGTGGTATCATATGCCCGTTAAGCCAGGGATGCTGCAGCGGTGTGTGCAAAGCATTACAGACTGACTCAAATAACTGTGGCGCATGTGGCAACATATGCCTGTCCGCAACCCCAACATGTTGTAGCGGTGTGTGCGTATCAACACTCTCTGACACCAACAACTGTGGCGTTTGTGGCAATGTATGCTCTAGAAGTGATGGATGTTCCGCCTGCGGGAGCGGTCAGCCTCAATGTGTCTATTCATGTTAGCGGCTAGCATGATCAAGAAATGCCCACACTACTGTGGCGCGGCTCATGTAATGATATATGTCTATCAGGCAATTACGGCTTTGATGATGTATGCATATAAAAATTGATTGATGTAGAGAAGTTTGGCTGTTGAGGGATACATGCATAACAGACTCTGCATGCAGAATACTTTTACTGGCAGAATTTGTCGTATCTTACATCCAGGGGGTTGAGGCTATGATAATCTCAATGCTGTTCTGATAGCTGTGCATTTGCCCCTCCTGAAGGGCCAACTATCTTGCATTGGCCAGGCAGCATTATGAGACAAGTGTTGTGGTGCCATTGGTGGATGCTCCATTCATGATCATCACTTGCATCACATTGCCCCCGCATGAAGCAACATAGGTGGTGTCCACAGAGTGGTTCTGAGGGTTGCATGCATGCAATTCAAGGTGATCAGATCGTTATCAGACATTGCCAACCCTTGAAATGCTAGAAATGCTGTCAGAGGTGTTGCCTTGGTTTACTTGTGGATTGCATGTAGACATCACAGCACCGTGCTGACTAGCGGCGTTACATGTGCAGATGTATCCATGCCATGCCATGCTGAAGCATTTGTTGAAGGCAGCAGTGCTGAAGCATTTGTCAGCTGCCAAGGCAGGTTGTCAGCTGCCAACTGTTCCGTGGACATCATGTCCACGTGTGGCACTGCCATACATATCGCAAACCGTTTGCATGGCATGCCAGCGGGTGTTTTGTGTAGGGGGGGGGGGGGCTGCCACAAACCTGTGGGGAAAATTCACGGTTGTCGTTACATTTCTTAATACCTGACTCATGTCCATTATGATAGTGGATAATTCTGGCTGGCAGACATATTTGTTGACCGCTTGCATACACTTCCCAGAGGTGACCCCGCACCCGTTGCAAGTGCAAACTGTTTGCGTCAAAGTTTGTATTGGAGTATTGTTTCAAACACTTGGACCTTCTCAGAAAGTCAGTGGCTGCTTTTTCCATAGGAGACGGAATGTGTGTATATCTTTGACCTATCTGGCTGCTTTCCAATCTGCAGCTACTTTGCTTCCAGCACTGCTGGCAGATAGACGCTCAGATCTGCCAGTGGTGCGTTTTAAATACAGTTATCCACTGGGTTTCAAACGAATTAGTAATAATTCAGTAATATTCTGCAATCATGCTGCACTGGCAAAATGTTACGACACATGCTGGCCTGCAACACATACTGCATCTTGTGTTGTTACAAGCACTGCTAATGCATAAATAGCATAAATGCCATATGGCATTTATAGTGGTTTGCCACTTACGACTCACCACAACCATTGTTCAACTGTTCTGAGAGTCATGTGCACCGAGGGCCTGTCTGCGGAGGTACTGTACCTTGAGGATTTTCACAGGTTGCCCCCAGGGCATGCCCGACTCGTTTGCTTGTTTTCATCAACACAGCCCTGAAATGCTTGCTGTCACTCACTAGGCCAGTGGCCTAGTATGTCATCAGAGGTGCTCGAGGAGATTCTTCATAGCCTTGAAGTTGGGGTACAACCACTTATTGCAGCGTGCCACCAGTGGTATCTGATTCCCCCATGAGCGACGATGTTGGCTCCTTCGGGGTGCCCCTTTGGGCCAGGTTGTATGTTATATTATGGTATGGTATTTAACGTGTTGAAGTCAGACATACCAATATCAATAGTATATTAGAGTTGGTACGACTATACTGCAGACGGTAAGTACCGACAACGTACATATACGGTACTTATCCCGTTATTATAGCCATATTCGCCCAAATCTAGGGAAAACTAGCCATGAATATATCAAATATACTTTGCTATATTCCTTACCCACCTAAGGAATATCAGCAGAGATATACAGCAGGTGAGGAAGGGCATACAGAATGAAAATTTCATAGCCACACCCGGACTCGAACCTGCGTTCCTCGCACGCGAGGCCTGCGCTCTAACCACTACGCTACCAATCAGCAGCGTGCCCAGCACATGCTCTGACTGCTGGCAGTCAACATATATACGAAAAAGGTTGCTATTTTCCGGATTTTTGCAGCTATTGTCTGATTTTGTTATCTTGAACCCTTGTCCTATGCATGGCTTTGACACTATGCCACATGACCACCCTTTTATCTGCCTTGATGATAATTATTTTGTCTGCTTGGCTCCCAGGCACCAGTTGCAGTCTTAGTGTGTGTGTTTTGTGACCGGACAGGTCACCCTTGAGCGCCGTAACATGCGCTGCCACAGCCGTTACTGGCTGTTGAGTTCCTCTACACTTGCTGCCTTGCTTCATATGCCTTGCATGTTCTGGCAGTGCGTGTGGATAGTAGGGCCAGTGGTCAGCCGACAAAAGGTCGGTGATGCACAGGCTTGGTGTGTATGTGCATGACTCTGTGTGGTCATTGCTGGCGGATATACAGGTCGCACTCAGTTGCTTATATGCCTGTGCCAGACCAATGTGCTGCTTGTGATGACATGTGCCTTCCATGCTGAAGCTTGCTTGGCATACATGTTGCACCTGTCTGTGCACATACTTGATGCCTGCAATTGGAGGAAGGTTGCTGGGGTGTGGGGATTGGGTAGGCCAAATACCCACTGGTCATTGCAGTCTGCATGGCTGGATGGTGGATTGTTGGTCAGTGTTGTCCTAGCTGGGTGTGAGACAGTGAGTGTCATTGGTCAACCTGGTTGACCTTTGGCCGGGGCAGTACTGGCCTAACAGTACTGAGACCTGAGCAGCAGAGCTGGCTGGTCATCAGGAGAC
>JABEVS010000453.1:0-51818 GCA_018290735.1 Coelastrella sp. MACC-549
TATGTGCAGGACGATGGCAAGGTCAAGCTAGGGCCCAACGTGTTTGTAGTAGATGCTCTCAAGAGGCGGTAGAGGATGAATTTCATGTAGTATTTGAATGCCCCTATTATAACTCACTGCGGCAGAATTTTGCGGATTTGTTTCCAGCTTTTGGAGGGTGGGACCAATGTAGTACCACTGCCCGGCCGAGCGGAACTGATTTGTCCATGTTCATGCGTCAGAAGCCCAGACTGCTTGCATCATTTTTGCATGCCTGTTGGCTCAAGCGCTGCAGCCCAATGGCAGCTAGAGTGTCAATACCAGAAGTTGAGGCGTCACTTGAAGTCTCGGATGATTTTTGGTCACTTCATAGTGAGGATTGGTTTGATTGTGTTGAGGAATACGATGTGGAGATATACCCCCCATGAGCGACTATGTAGGCTCCTCCGGGGCGCCCAGGGGCAGAGGGCTCTGGGGCCAGGTTGTATGGTATGGTATGGTATGGCTGAGTACATCGATCACTGCTGAAATTCATGTGCAGGTACCATTTACTGCTGCACCACCTGCCTGGCCTGTTTGATGATACACTAAAACACCCTTCAAATGCAGGCGCATGCACGCTGCCAGCTGCACGCTAGCGTGCAGCGCAGTGCAGCGCTGCACTGCGCATTAGAGGGCCTTCATTGCCAGCGTAGCAGTGTAGAAAGCTCTCTTGCTGAGTCTACTGACTGAAATCCGGCTGTGAGTGAAACATTACACGTGTTTTTAACCAGCAGACATGCAACAGGCGTTCTGTGAGTGCACTGCACTCACAGATGGGTGACCCATTCCTGGAGGTTTCGTAAGCTGAACTGCAGCAATGCTTGTTCAACTCCGTGACACACAGCGTAAGGACAGCCTTATTCGGCAACACATAATGGTGAAGTCCCTGAAGAAGAAGGGAAGTAAAGTGACTTGTGAACAGCGCTCTCACCATCGAAAGGCAGTGTAGGCCAGATAGCTCTACTCCGAAGCTGGCTGCAATCTCTGATCCAATGCAAATGCTTGATACAAGAAGCCACCGGTGCTGGCTACGAATTCAAGCAAACAAATTACCAGCAACTGAGCAGCAAGCCGTGTTTTGGCGGGCTGCGGTTTGAGCTCTTAGAGCTTTTATATTGTAAGCTGTGCTCTTCCATTACCAAACATATATGAGTATTAACATGCTCATTGTTGCTGCTTTTCGATCAGAGTCACCCGCATATCGCTGTCAGGACTTTCCAAGTTGCAGCCGGTGTTAGCCAGTAAAAGAGTCATGAGAGGCTCAAATCAAACGATTAACACTCAAGAGTAAGATACACAAGTCTGACGCGTGACGGTGGACGGAAAGCAGCAGTACTTCCACAGCCAGGGAAGGCCTGGCAAGCACTCCGTTTGACAACAGCGTGCTGCGCAGCTCCTTTTCTAAATTCATGAATATAGCAAGTTTTTATATCATTTTGAGCCTGACATGGCTGGCGGTACAGCATGCCCACGGCGCTGTCCAACCGGCTAATTTGCTCGACACCATGTTTGCCCAGCTGCAGCTGCAGAAACCAGCTTCAGCCAGCAATCATAATTACTTCATGCCAGACGCTTCACAAATTTCCATAATCCTCCCATTGGAACATCTAGACAGCGCGCCCACCGCTCCTGCGAGCTATACCAGCCTGCAAATGAAACGATGGGACTGGCTGGCAGGGACCGGCATTCTGGTGCTGACTCGTAATGATTTAGGAGAGCATGGTGTGCTGACAGAGATGATGTACTTTCCTGGCCTTTACCAGCCTCAGTGTGTGCTGGGCAGCAGGCCTGCTGTGGCAAAAGCCAACCACAGCTCCCTGGTTAAAGTAGTACTTGGCAATACAGGCAGCGGCAGCAGCAGCAGCAACAGCAGCAACGACGACACCAGCAGCCCTGCTCTCCTGAGCAGCCTACTATTGAATAGCAGTGTACCTGGTGGCAGTAAAGGTGCCGATGATCACAGGAACACCTCTATCCACAGCAGGGATGATGATGCCTCTGCTGACGACAGCAGTGATCATCATGATGGCATTTACAGCGCTCAGCGGTTCTGGGTTGACATGCCGGTGTCACAAGCAGTGGGCAGGGCCTACTTTGGATATCCCAAGGTGAGCTCAGCTGGTTTGAGATTGGCAGTGAGCATCATGGCATGGCAACATAATCGGCATTGGATAGATTGATTCACCATAGTATGTTGCAATCATTGCAACACGTATGGCATATGTGCACGAGTTTGTGACTTGGCTTTGCTGGCAGTACAGGGCACAACATGCTGAGTGCTTGATTAGACTTCGGCACATACCTCATTCCTGGTAAGGACTCCTTACCAGAAATGGACTACTTAGGAAGTGCCAGGCTCGGAGCCTGGCACTTCGTCAGCTGAGGGTGTTGTCAACACTCAGTCGTGTACTGCCTGCCACTGGTGTTCAGGAGACCGCCTCCTTCCAATGGACTCAGAACTCCATCACCGCCAAGGACAGCTTAGGCAAAGTCTTTTTCTCAGCAACCTTCAGCAATGCAAGTACACCCCAGACTGAGTCAGACTCCCTGCAGCTGCAGTTACCAGCCTGGTTCCTCCAGCTGGCCGCTGGCAAGATTTCAACGATCCAGTGGCCAATCAATGACAGCCTGACACGCCTGCTAGCCAGAGTGATCAACGACCACACACCCGCCATTGACGCCACAATCAACAAACTCCCCCGAGATGTCCAAAAGATGCTGCGTGCTGGTGCGGCTCTTGCTCAGAAGCGTGCCGCAGCTGTGAGGACCGAAGCCGGGATCAAGTTTTTGCCTAACACACAGACGCTCAGCTTCCGGGGTCACAACCAGCTGGCGATGGTGAATGTGTCCAAGGTTCTGTTAGATGGGCTGGCGTTTACTGGTCGGTCACAGCAGAGACTTGGGTTGGCAGGTGACGCTGCAGGGGTGATTGTGGGCACGCCTGGGACCTTGAGTGACCCTGTGCCATTCAGTTGCTACTAGCCAGTGGCAGTATCATAACTAGTTGGTTACACAGCTACGTAGCTGCTGGTGACTGGTGCTACCAGGGGCCATGATGACCAACTGCAGCAGCCGCTGGAGAGATTCATGGAGAGCTAGCCATGGCCAGACTTGGCAACGAAGTGTGGAACAGTTTGCACTGCTGGCAGCAGCAGCAACAGCAGCAGCAGCAGCACTCCTGCTCAGAGATTGGAGGCCCGGAGGTTCTTCATTGCATGAGGCAGCTGTTTCAAAAAGCGCATTATATCAACCTGGAAGCATTTTCTTGAAAACGAGTCTACCAGGGGAGCTGCATATTAGCGTTGCTGCGCTGCTTGTGTTGTTCAACAACCGTGCAGGAAAGTCATGGTCAGTACTCCAGGACACCCTTTGCCACTAGCAGCAGCGATTTTGGCCAATATAAGTGTGCTCGGCAGCTGTCTGGGTATCTGTCGTAGCAAGATCAAGGCTGATGGTGTGTGCGGGCTTTTTAATGTAATGCTGACTGGACAACCCTCATGTGACCCATGTGGTCCCAGATAACACTCGCTAGTGCCTCATTATCAGCGCACTCCCGCTCTGTGCATATGCAAAGGTGGTGTACGCCAGAGTGTTTGAGCGTATGCAATATAGTGTCAGTGCTATCGCTGCAGCAACATGGCTCAACTCGCTGTGCACCAACATGGCAAGAGTAAAGTTCGCCTGGGCAGAGTATGGCGCGAAGGAAACGTCCATCACTTTGTCGAATGGCAGGTTCACACCATGCTGGAGTCTGATATGGAGGTGTGGCACATGTTTGAACGAAGCTCCAGCACGTGCACAATTGCTGCTCACCTGTTGCCTCTTATTGGCTGTATTATCGTGCAGTTGGCATTTACAGATGGCGACAACACCGGCATGACAGCTACAGACACGCAGAAGAACACAGTATATGTAATCGCCAAGAGGATGCAGAAGCGGTGCACTATTGAACAGTACGCAACAGCTTTAGCTCAGCATTTCGTGCACACATACCCTCGGGTAAGTTTTAAAGGTTTAAGTGCATTGTTTGGCGACATAAACTGCATGTGTCAGGCGGAAAACGGAGGGTAACCTCATCAGCAGGGATTACTCACTCTGCACCCCCAGCAGTTGGAACCTCACCAATGCTGCCAGCACTCACAAACAGCAGCCCAGATCTGTATTGTTGTATATCACATTAACTGAGCCGTGTTTCGCAGGCGGATCGACACCTTTGGGAACCAATCTGGCTGAGAACTCATTCAATCAATTAGCTGTCGGCCCTGTGACCCATCACCTTTCCCAGAACCATCAAACTTCAGTTGTTCGTGACCGTCGATAAGTGCACATTCTGATTTATATCTGATTATATATAAAAATCTTCCAGCTCATCCAGTGTGCCTGTTGCCAGTACGAGTGTTGTGTGTCTTGCTGTGTACTGCAGGTGAGCAAGGCCAAGGTCTGGGTAGAACAGTCACCCTGGAAAAGAGTGCAGATTGGAGGGATTGAACACGAGCATGGTGAGCAGGAGAAGAATATGCAGCAACCTCGTGTGTTTTCATTTGAACTCACTTACACTAGCTCTCCAGTAAATCATGGCCTACTCTAGCGGCAGCGGCAGCGGCAGCAGCAGCAGCAGCAGCAGCAGCAGCAGCAGCACTGGTACTTGCGATGGGGTTCCAGCCAGAGCAGCAAACACAAATTGCCTTTCACAGCAGTAAAAGCTGTTTGTTGCCACCTTTCCTCCTCTATGAGCAGCAGCAGCAGCAGCAGCAGCAGCAGCAGCAGCAGCAGATGCTGCTGCCCTAGGCACCTGTGGCAGCAGTGGAGTCTGGCACCTGCAGCTTGGCAATGCATCATGTTATATGTGATGTACTGCATCATGTACTGCATCATGTACTGCATCATGTACTGCATCATGTACTGCATCATGTACTGCATCATGTACTGCATCATGTACTGCATCATGTACTGCATCATGTACTGCATCATGTACTGCATCATGTACTGCATCATGTACTGCATCATGTACTGCATCATGTACTGCATCATGTGCTACATCATGTACTGCATCATGTACTGCATCATGTACTGCATCATGTACTGCATCATGTACTGCATCATGTACTACACCATGATACCAGAGACATGCTCAGCACTCGATAGGGCTTACCCAGTACTATCTAGGGTCTGGCTTAGTCTATTTAGGGCTTAGTCTATTTAGGGCTTAGTCTAGTAAGCAGGTTGGCATGCAGTGGGTCAGTCAGCAGACCCTGGTTGCTTTTTTATTGTTTCACCTCTATCACCTGACAAAGGAGGTCTCCCAATCCACAGCAATTGTGCCAGCAGCAGCACCAGCAGCACGTACAGCAGTAGCACAAACAGCAGCAGCACTGGCAGCAGCAATACAATACAGGCAGCAGCAGCAGCAGCAGCAGTTCTGGCAGCACCAGGGTTGGTATGCAGCAGAAGCAGGTTGTGTAGACTGGCGCCATGGCAGATCAATGCTGTTGATAAACCAACTCTGATACAAGATGTTGCTGTTTTCAAGAGCAGACTGCAAACGCTTGGGCTTGTACCTACCGCAGCAGCAGCAGCAGTCATTGAGGCAGCGGCAGCAGCAGCAGCAGCGGCAGCAGCGGCAGCAGCCATCATGGCAGCAGCAGCTGTGAGCCCAATGCACTCGTCATTATCAAGTGTTATCATTGTTTGCTTCAAAACCTTCAGATGAATGAAAGATATGCTTGCTGATTGCGTCCGATGTCATTCATCAGAATCAAACACAAATCAGTTGCCACAAGAGAGACGAGTTGTTTCAAAATGCATCTGCCAACACGTCAACACATCACCAATCCTCCTCATGGACATGTGCTGTCACCTCTCATTGTGTTTTAATGACAGGGTACACAATGTCAGGTGAAGAGACTCGCACAACATTTGTAACATATGACAAAGCCGGCAAGCTGGATGTTGAGTGCGGTGAGTGGCCAGCTGCTGCCGCTGCTGCTGCTGCTGCATGGCAATCAGGACACTGCAACTGAAAGACATCAATCAGACCGACCCATCTGAGTAAGGAATGGAACCAACTCCAGATGAATCTTATTTTTGAACCTTTTTTCTCGGTATCACCAATATCTGTTGGTCTGCCACTGAAGATTTTGTTTATTGGTTACGATCAATACCAGTATCAAATTGCGTACTACTGTGTTCAGCACCAACACCATGGTCCGGTCATGTTCAATTTTTTTTGCAATTGTCAGCAAAAATGGCAACAGCATATATTTTGCTTGCACTCAATGCATCAGTTTCCTATTGCAAATTCTTTGTTTGTTTGCGTATGTATGTATGCAGGTGTTGTTGGGTTGAAGGTTCTGAAAACCACTCAGAGCGGGTATGAGGGCTACTTGAGGGACCAGTACACGCTGCTGCCAGAGACACGAGACAGGATCATGGCAACAAGTGTGACAGCAACATGGAAGGTGAAAAACCACTGCAGGCAAACCTTTCTGCATGATTCTGAACTGCTGCAGCTGCAACATATTATTATAGTTATTATCTAGAAGCATGACAAATACCTCAATACTCATTCTGCCACTATGGTGACTGTTGTGGTCATGCTTGAATCATTGTAATCTACAATAGTCAATAATGTGCAGAAGTTCAGAAAATTTTTTTTGGTCTAATTCTTCAAGATCAAATGGTTGCAACCGTGATTCTGGAATAAATTTTTTGACATCTAATTATTGTTCTAAACAAGAGTTTGACCGGAGTCCATCTCTGACATCATCAGTGCTGGCAGGTGTGCTCAGCTGGCAGGCAACATAACCTCAAAAGCTGCTGTTGCCAAATCCATAAGAATGAGCCCAAGCTGCATGCTTCAATTGACCTATTTTCACCTGCAACATCATCAGCAGTAGCTCCACACACCCTTTTTTAACAGTAATCTAATCTGAGCAGCATTAGCTCCTGCTCTGCAAAGTGCACAATGACCTTGCTCCTGCTGCTGAATACAACCTCAGTATCTCAAAGTTCTCCTGCCCATCCTGCTGCTGCTGCTGCTGCTGCTGCTGCTGCTGCAGTATGCTTACCAACCCATGGACTATGATGCCACGTATGCTACAGTGCGAGCAGCACTGCTAGATGGCGTATTTGGTCCTCCAAAAGGCGGCGTCTACAGTCCCAGTGTCCAGTACACACTGTACCAAATGGCTTTGATAGCTTTGGAGCGAGCACCACAGGTATGGACCTGCATATTCGAGTTTGGAAGTATTCACCAGAGTTGGTATATTTTCCACCCACCTTTCCACCTCCCTTTCAAGCTGCAGAAGATGCACTGAACACTATTAACATCTGTTATCTACCATGGTTCTGTAGAGTGATGTGCGCCATACCACTCCCAGTTCGTGTGCATTAGGTTTGCAACAACGAACCTTTTGAATGAAATTACCATTGAGGCAAATGTTTCATGCATGTTGTGTGCTGTTGCTTTGCAGGTTGAGTCAGTATTTCTGAACATGCCCAACCTTCATTTCCTGCCCTGTGCACCAGTGGGCAGCAGTTTTGCCGATGACGTGTACATCGCCACCAGTGAACCTCATGGGAACATTGAAGCCTGTATCACTCGCAAGGATGCAAAGCCACATGCAAAACTGTGAGCAGGAAGAAATGAGACTGTATCCCTTACAAAGGGACGTTAACCCCTTTCGGCCGCAAGCCCTTTGGAGAAATACATGGTAGCTCACAATGAGCAAATCCAGCACTCAGGGAGGCTACTAGCCACTGAGTGGAAGCTGACGAGGCACTCATCTGTGTTGGGCACAGCCTCTTCAAGGAAGAAGCTCTTCCAACAATCTGGCACATAGCACACTTGTCCGCTTCTGAAATGGGGCACGGGGCCGATGGCAGGATTGCTATGGCTAATGGGTAACTTGTATATATAGCACACCAGCAACATTGCGTTTACTAAATTCGCCCCTCACAAGGCTAATTAGTGTCTATGGCATAAGGCTGTTCAAGTTTCTGCTTACTCACTCAGCAGCACTTCATCACGATGTCACACTGTGATGAGGTACACATCAGCAGTGTGTACTACTGCGACAGTACAATGTTTTTACGTAAGTAAGTAAGTAAGTATGCATACTGCATACGACGTACTAGTGGTACTATTGCAGGTGCGGACGCAGGTGTGTACAGACATTGCAATTGTCTGCATGAGCTTGTTCTGAGTTGTCAGCAGCCCTCTGAGCTTGAAGCCATCACCATGATGGTCCGGCATGGTAACATGATCTTTGTAATCCTCTTCATCGCCTGTATACACTGTGCAGTATATATATAGTATACGTAATAATAATCAGTGCTTGGCAGCCATAGCATTTACTGTATAGTATATATATAGTACATTTTAGTAAGTAATGTTGAGTCTGATGACATTCTGCAAGTTGGACTTGCAGATATTCTGCCGGATTGTCTGTGTTTGCCAAACTAAGAAGCACTTGGGTTGAACCTTGGGTTGCAAGCGCAGCCCGGCAGACGCCAGCGGCAAACTCCCTGGCCCCTGCAACCCTCTGCAATCTGCTTGCTTTTGCGCCAGCATGTCGCTTCGGAAGCGACGCCGAGGCCGTTCCCCACCTTCGCCCGATTTGTGGCTCACCTCCAAAACAGCCCCGGCCGCCCACACCCTCTCTTAAGGTAGTGGTTTTGCCCCCATGAGCCATCAGTTGGCTCCTTACGGGTGGCCCTAACCCTTGATCCAACTTGTAGCAGTAGTAGTAGCTACTACATATTCAAACCAACCTTCAGCAATAGCATGCTGGAGCCCTGCCATCGGCCCCGCGCCCCATTTCAGACTGAGACTGCCAGCCACTCCGCCATGATTATGTGTGTTAGAACAGCAGCAATTATAACCGATTACCGCACCAATACAACATTTGAACTCGCTGTCTCAGGGATTTGACAACGCATCCACACCCCACAAGCAGCACCAGGCAGCGCCAGCATCAGCGGCATTGCCAGGAGCCCAGCAGCAGCAAGAACACCAAAAACTGCCCGATGCTGCCGCCGGCCTCCACCACGAGCAAACCATCGCTGCTGCTGCTGCTGCTGAGTGCTGTCCTCTGTTGCACCGTGCATCAGTTTTCTCCTGTACCGCTTGACCACAGATACACAGATCTCTTTTCCTTTGGCAAATGCTGCAGCAGCAGCACCACCTCCTGTTGGAGATTTTTTAGCTGCTACTGCCGACTCTACCTGAGCCAAGAGCTCCAGCAGTACAACTTTCATCTGCTCATAATCAGCAACATCAGGTAATACACTAAAGTTGACAGAACCTCTGTTCATATCCACTGCTGCTGCTGCTGCTACTGTTTTTAGAGATCTGTGGGTGGCCATGCTGCTGCTGCTGCCACCTTGGGTTTGCTGCTGCTGCTGCTGCTGGAGTGCTGGCAGCAGGCCTTGAAGCCTGTTGAGGACGGCAGCATACTTCCCCCATAATTCAGGACGAACCTCAGTCTACATGGCAGCAGCAGCAGCAGCAGCAGCAGCAGACCAGAAGTCTTGGGGAAGTATGTGATGTTGCTGACGGCAATCAAAACCTCCACCTCCTCCTTTGATGACTCTTTTCATCTTTCTTGATTTCCTTCTTTGTAAAGATGAGAGACAGAGTCAGATTGATCTGCAGCTGCAATTTGTTTATTTTATGGGAAGGGGACAAAGGGAGGATGTTACTTGGATGGACCTGCTCTTACCAATTAATATGATTCTCTCTAACCCTACTGATGCTGCCCGGCCTATTGGAGATGGTTTGTACTTGTTCATGCATCAGAAGCCCAGACTACTTGCATCATTTTTGCATGCTTGTTGGCTCAAGCGCTGCAGCCCGGTGGCAGCTAGAGTTACAATACCAGAAGTTGAGGCGTCACTTGAAGTCTCGGATGATTTCTGGTCACTTCATAGTGAGAACTGGTTTGATTGTGTTGGGGAATATGATGTGGATTTATACCCCCCATGAGCGACTATGTTGGCTCCTCCGGGGTGCTCCTCTGGGGCCAGGTTGTATGGTATGGTATGTTATGTTATGTTATGGATACAAAGTAAGACCAACAGGCATGGAGCTTGAGTCATAAGTCTAAGAGTAAATCATGAACACACAGCCCACCACAACAGCTGTCTGGTATTATAAAAAGATAAAGGGAAGATTGATTGATATGCTTGACAGCCGTCAGCTGGTAGATCAGCACAATAACACCAAATGAATTCCAACAGACAGTGCTGAGTGGCTGACTGGCCAGCAGATGGTAATTGTTTGAACCTAATATTATATGATATAGCGAGATATAGATAGGATGGAGACAGAGCAGATATTACAAAGTATATAATACACTTGAAAGTTAATACACTATTACTTGATACATTTATATCACAACACCTTTGGCAGTAAATGCACGCAGGAACCAGCTCACCTGCAGCAGCACCAGCAGCTGCACAATGCACAGCACACCCCAGGACAGGAACACTGCTGCTGCCGCTGCCTCCGTCCTGCTGCTGCTGCTGCCACCATATAACCAGTCATCAACCAGGCAGCCATCAGCAGCCGCAGACAGCAAATCCCTCAGCTGCTGCTGCAGGCAGGGTGGCAACCGGCCACATGCCAAGTCTGCCAACACTCCCCCAGCAGCAGCAATGGAACAAACACTGCTGCCACCAGCAGCAGCAGCAGTGCTACCTACATTGCCAGCTGCATGCAACACCTGCTGCTGCTGCTGCTGCTGCTGCTGCTGTGGAGGTGTTGCCATAAGGGACAAAGGAATGAGTATGTCTGTTGCTCCTGGTATGTTGTGCAGCTCTGATATACAGCTTTGAATGTGTTCAAGTACAGCTTGAGCACAAACCATGCACCAGCTGCTGATGCTGCTGCTGCTGCTGCTGGGCTTGCCACAGCAACAACACAGAGCTGCTGCCCTGCCCTGTACAGGAACAATACCCCCACGACCGCCAGCAGCAGCAGCAGTGTGTCTGACCCAATTCCCATGTGCATCGTAGTACGCACTCCAGAAGCCGTCCAAAGCAGCAGCAAACATCCTACGACACGACTTTGACATGCCGCTGCTGCCAGCAGCAGTAGCAGCACTGGCAGCGCTCCGAGCAAAGCTGCGTACTGAACCGCTGCTGCTTGCTGCTGCTGCTGCCGTGAATGTTGTGCTGATGCTGCTGGCATCACTGCTGGCTCGTGATGGCTGCAACCTTGAGTATGCAGCAACAGCAGCAGCAGCAGCAGGTTGCCGCTTTGCAGGAGGAGGTTCCTCAGGCCAGGTGTCCTGCAGGAGCACCAGCAACAGCAGCAGCAGCAGCAGCGAACTGAGTATATGTATGTATTGATGTCAATACCACACAGTGTAATTTACTATTTGCACTTGCCCAATGTGTTGTTGCCCATTGGCAGGAACATATGTACTCAAGTGTGTGGACATACTCACATGTTGGATGTAGTGTTTGCTGAGTATACACATACTATACATATGCGTGTGTGCATATTTGCAAGCTTGACATCCACAGGAAAAAAAGGTAACATTCTCAAAAATGAGAATGATACTTGTGGATATTATTCGTTTATTGCCTTGAAGTAGCTAGTATCCCCACACACATTAGTATACATATGTTGGATGCAGTGCCTACTGAGTATACACATACTATATATATATATGTGCATCAAATCATCATGCTGATAAACGCCTACAATTATGTTCATACAGTGCAGCCAGGCAGGAAAGTCACTTACTAGCCACATTTCTCTGTCCTGACCGAGCATACTGATACTTGCTGACTCATCACTGCCTGCTGCTGGTGACACAGGAGCAGCAGCATCATCCCAATTGTAAACAGCCATAGGCTGCTGCTGCTGCTGCTGCCAGTGCTGCTGCTGCTGCTGCTGCTGTTGTGAGTGCATGGAGTGGGGTGTTGCAGGCAGAGTGAAGCTGTCCACATCAGCAGTGTCCCAGTCATCTAGAACCAGAGGCTCCTCTTCTTGCTGCTGCTGCTGCCGCCGCTGCTGCTGGAGTAGTACTGTGTGCTGCTGCTGCCGCTGCTGGTGTTGCTGCTGCTGTATGTCGATGTGTGAATGTTTGCTGCCAAGGATGTGACCTGCTTTTGCAGCAGATTGACTTGGCAGACTGGGTATGAGTACAGGAGGTGGCAGCAGCAGGTGCTGCTGCTGCTGCTGCTGCTGTTCTTGATGGTGATGATGTTTGGTAATGCTGCCATCAAGCAATTGTGTGTCCATGTCCGGTCTACCTGCGTTCTCTATTGAAGGCATATCTGATAATTCTACTTGCTGCTGTTCATGTTGCTGCTGCTGCTGCTGCTGCTGCTGCTGTAGAGTGAGTTCATGGGTAGCTCCTGGCAGCAGCAAAAGCTGCTGCTGCTGCTGCTGCCCTGTTGTGTGCCTGTGCTGCACAGACAACTGGACGTCACCTGACCAGCCAGCCTACAACAGAAACAGTAAAAAGCTTTACAGGATCCTAATTTGTTGTCCAGGGCTGTTCCACAGTCCAAGCATGATAGATCATCATATTTAGGTCTACTCATTGTGCAATAAACATGCAATGCATAATACATTATTGATGCCATGCAATTTCAGTATTGTATAGAATTGTATATAGTATTATTTACATCCCTCTAAAAAATACTAAGTGTGTCTCAATCTTTATGGTGGAGTAAAAGGCGCCGTCGCATTTTCTATGAAAATACATGACAAGAACACGACAAATGCATAAGACTTCACATAAAAATGTCAATGCATACTAGATAACGCTTGCTGTAATTTTCTTGTAACTACTAATATATATAACGTTACTAACATACTGTTATAACACTCTTGACAAGAGTCACCCACCGTAACATCTCTCATCCCTGTTGGCACCACACTCAGTGTCACTTCAGCCGGCTGAGCCCCCAGCAGCCACTCCCTCACACCTGGGACATTCCAACCAACAACAACACGCCTGCTGCTGCTGCTGTTGCCATCATAAACATTGGACAACCGAACTCCTCCTCCTCCTGCTGCTGCTGGTGCTGCCGCTTGCATACTCTGTTGTGTCGTTCTCACATACGGATTATCAATGTCACCCTTGCTGCTAGATTCTGCTGCTGCTGCTGCTGGTTGTCCAAGGTCCCACCCGGCAGGCTGCTGCTGCTGCTGGGAATCTGTTGCCGTCTGCTTCAGCAGCAGCGGTGTGGCTTCACCGACCTTGTCAGACAGCGGCGTTATGACGACCCACAGCTGCAGGGCCAGCAGTGCTGCTGCTGCCATCAGCAGGCCGAGCACCAGCAGGAATTGCCCCGGGCGAGCCCAGGCCAGGCCGGCTATGTTGTCCAAGTACTGATGCAGCGGCGAATCAGGAGCTGCAACACATACAATAATGATATTATTATTATCAACTTTTTTATAAAAAATTCAATAGAAAACAAGATTTCTCAAGATCCCAATTGAATGCCGCATGCACATGTCTTTTACAACAACTTGAGAATAATAATAAGAAATATTATCTGACACAGCAGATTTGTACTGCAGTGATAATACTATAAATTGTATGTCATGACCTGATATATAACATAGGTATAGTACACATGTATATATATCTCACCTCCTGGTGTCACTTGTGGCACGAATGCCGCCCCCGGCCACAGCTCTGCCACAAACAGCATCAGGTTGGCAACAAACACAAGACCACTTGCCATCCAGGCAGCAGCAGCAGTGACCCTGCTGTTTTTGTGCGCCCCCATCAGCCTGCTGCTGCTGGTGGCTTTTATCAGAGGAACAAGGGTGAAGGGGAGTTGAAGAGACAGCACAACTTGAGCTACAAGCAGATACCTGCAGCAGCAGCAGCAGCAGCCAGAGTGAGTGCCAAAGGACAGCACGAATGTTATGTTGGGTTATCAGATTTCAGCTGATGGCAGCACATGCTATAATAGTGCTGGAAGAAAACTAATCGTCGCCATTTTCGCTGTCTGAAGCAAATGAACCTTCCTTAGCAAAATAATGAACAGTATCTGCCTGCTATCTTCAAGTAGTAGACACATGGCAGCAGCAGACGCCAAGACTGCAGCAGCAGCAGCAGCAACAATAAAGGCATTGTGTATTAATTCGCATTGTTTCATAATACACAATACAGGCTGCAAATCTCGCTGGTATTGCAGCAAGATTCAGCACAAATGTACTTCACCTATAAGTGGCTTTATCTCCCCACAGGTACTGCAGCAGTGCTGCTGGCAGTACAGCAGCACTCCGGGTGGCCACCCGCCGCAGCCAGGTGCTGATCCGGACATTCAGAAAACCACGAAGAACAACCTGGCCTGCAGCAGCAGCAGCAGCAGCAGCGGCGGCAGCGGCAGCAGCAGCAGCAGCAGCAGCAGCGGCAGCGGCAGCGGCAGCAGCAGCAGCAGCAGCAGCAGCAGCAGCGGTAACGACGTGTGGGAAATCACAGCAGGGTGAATTTCTTTGGCAATGCAG
Source organism: Coelastrella sp. MACC-549 (assembly GCA_018290735.1). Lineage (NCBI taxonomy): Eukaryota > Viridiplantae > Chlorophyta > Chlorophyceae > Sphaeropleales > Scenedesmaceae > Coelastrella > Coelastrella sp. MACC-549. The sequence goes on from JABEVS010000453.1 coordinate 14,504, forward strand.
TATGAAGATCATTTTCAGAGGTCAACCAAAACCTCACGACTGACGTCTGACATTTTGTAGTATTATCAGTGGCATCTATATGGCTGCCTGCCTGATGATCAACAGGATAGGCGCCTGGGATGTGGTAATTCCTACTGTGAATAATATTATCACGAATCTATCAATTGACTATTCATAATAATGCATCTACAGGCATGCCTGTAAATGACACAGACCAGCAACGGTTGATTGAAGGATCATCTGGTTGGAACACTTCGGAATTACTTCACAAGCACTTTCTGCTACTTCCATCATTTCCCAACTGATGAGAATAATTCCTTCCCACTCTGACCTTCTTACTCAGCCGCCAATGGACTCCCCATACATAATAATAATAATTGATACCATCAATTATAGCATTTACTGCCATCGGCCCCGCGCCCGATGTTTCCCCATACCTGTCTGAACACACTCCCATCACGGGTCCGAGCCCTGCCCAAGTTGCCGGAAGGTACTGAACTTTTCGGGTTTCGAACGCTGACATCGTATCGCTGAAGACCGGGTACAATTTAACCCCCATCAGTAATTCGTTGGCTCGCTGGTCTAGGACTGGGGAGGGTGCAAGCCCCTCACGGTATAATTGTATTGTACTACTTTATTCCCCCCCCCCCCCCAAAAAAAATAAGAATAAAAAAAACAATACTTCTCTCACCTGCAATTGTGCCAGTGAAGGTGCTAAGCTGTCCTGCACACAGCAGCGCCAAACCAAACGCCGCCGGCGCCACACTGCTGCTCAGAATCTTCTCCATCAAATCGTGAGCATCCTGCAGCGTCTCCACCACGATACCAGCCTGATGAAACGTGGCAGCAGCGACCAGCAGCACTGCCACATTAACTAGAAGTGCCAGGCCGAGGGCAGCAGCAATGTCGATGAAGTTGTAGAGACATAACTGACGGAGGCTGTGGGATGGGGCACCACGGGCTTGACCGGCTACTAGAGCACTGTGCTGCAGGGTTCAGTGGTCACAGCAGCAGCAGCAGCAGCAGCAGCAGCGGCGGCGGCAGCAGCAGCAGCAGTAACAAGAGTGAGAGTGGCAGTAGCAAGTCGCAAGGTAGCAATAAGTGGTAAAAACAACAACAAGCTAGGGCCAGGTTCTGAAAACCAACCTTTTGAGAAGAGGAATGTTACACTGATGGATGTGTATTTTACCAGCTCTAACAGACTGTACACTCCATTACACAGACAACTCCCTCACCTGCTCTCGGTGCCCGCAGATTACATCGATATGTTATTACTAATCAAATGATTTATAATTATTCATCGTTTCATGCATGAAACAAAGGATAATTCAAATTCACCAAATCATGAAGAGCATATGAATGTCATAGCCCAGATATTTTTATTTATTTTATTTGCCATTTTCTCCTGGTCTCACCAAGTAGAAATTGTGTGGCATGACATTAGCTCCGAGCAGACACACTGCAGCGTACACACTTTCCCGTTGCATGTGTGGAACCAGACCTCCAATGACAGCAGTGATGGGCGGCTTGCTGAGCAGCAGGTCAACAAGGAAGCAGCCCACCACCATCACCAGAAGACCAACAGTCAGCTGCTCGGAGGTACGCACCCCTTGCCTGCAGAGTATTAAAAACAATAATATGAATATGATACTAGTATGTATTAAATTAATTATACATATAATGGATGTATTTAACCATGATATATATGTGTATATAACACAGTGATGAGTAAATACATATATGGTTATGAAGCATCCATCAACCATACCATTTTGAGTTGACATGTTTTTAAAAACACTTGCTGTGCCACTAAGAAGTTGACAACTCAAAATTAAAACAATGAAAAAACTCAAAAATGGTATGGTTGATGAATGCCTCATAGGTATATAGAGGGCCACTGCTGTGGTGGTGCCGCTGCTACACTAGTACATGCACAGATGCCAACAGTCCTTACTCTGAGAGTGGCAAGGTGTCACTGACCATCACTGGCTGACAGATATTATTATCAATACTGCGTCAATGTTCGTGTTATTGTTACTGTCAATGATATATTATCTATTTGTTATTTTACTTATTCAACCAGTATCAATTTCACTGTGAAGTTCTGTGGCGTGTTGGTAATTGACACAGGGTGGCTGCTGTGTATTGAACAGGTGTGTGTCTAGCTAGCTAGCTGTTCAGCACTTCTTGAAATATGCTACTAATAGTAAATGATGATGAAATTACATACTTTCACGATCAGCACAGCAAATAGCTCTACGTACAAGTCGTGACAGCCCTCGATTGACTGCTGCAACTGCAATGAAGCTGTCAGTTGCAGGACTTACTGCTGTTCAGCAGGACCCTGATAAAGCATGATTGGAGCATAACCTCAGCAGCAGCAGTGCCTACCTTGGTACCAGCAGCAGCAGCAGCAGTGCGTCCAGTCCAGTCAGCAGTATACACGGCAGCATTGGCCAGCCCAACAGCAGATTCAAGCCGATAGCGGTTCCTGGAGGAGCAGCAGCAGCAGCAGCAGCAGCAGCAGCAGCATCAGCATCAGCAGCAGATGATTGACAACAGCAGCATCACCCCAAGGTCATCTTCCAAAGAGAGATATCATGCATGATGCTGCTTAACTCTAACGGGGAAGGAGTGTAAAGCTTGTACAAGTTTTGTTGTTGGCACTGGCCTACAGAGCTAAATAAGTCATATGAGGTTTTATATTAGAGCAGAGTTGGCTGTGAACCAACAATGTGACTCTACAATCCAGTCAGAGAGAGCGTCAGTCACTGCTGTATCATGCTGAATTCGAGACCCATCGTGGTTGATGCTGTGCAGAATTTTCAGCAGTATATGAATGTCCGTGTTTAGATGATGTTTTTAAGTTGAGACAATGGTTGCAGCCATGATTCTGGAATGAAAGCTGTGACACTCTGAATGTAGTTCTGAACATGCTGATGAAGATTCAGAATCAGAATGCCTGCATGTATGCCATGACTTCTGGCCTCACCCAGCACCATTGTGAGGTCCAGAGCCACAATGCTGACCTCACACAGCACCCACAACAGGTGACAGATGATGGGAGGATACGCCTCACGACACACCTGATCTCAAGCAGCAGCAGCAGCAGCAGCAGCAGGAGGCATAACGCATGTTCCTGTTTAAGCTTCACTGCCAGGTGCTGTCACAGAAATTTAGTCTGATGTTTAAGGCATTCTTGCTGTTGTTAGTTGCTGACTCAGCTGCTACAACAATGTGGGTAGCCGCTGCCACTGCTTCTGCTGCAGCACACAATAAGCTTACTGTCACGTGAGCTTTGCTGCCACTGACAAATGCGCTGTCATGCATGCTGCTGCTGCTGCTGCTGCTGCTGCTCCTACTTCTGCAGCACACAATAAGCTTACTGTCACGTGAGCTTTGCTGCCACTGACAAATGCGCTGTCATGCATGCTGCTGCTGCTGCTGCTGCTGCTGCTGCTCCTACTTCTGCAGCACACAATAAGCTTACTGTCACGTGAGCTGTGCTGCCACTGACAAATGCGCTGTCATGCATGCTGCTGCTGCTGCTGCTGCAAAGATGTATGGACAACCTCTGTCTGTTGACATCTTGTGCAGCCCGCCTCCCAACAGCAACAGGGTTTAAAGTGTTCAAGGTGCTTAATGTACTGATAGTGCCTGATGTGTTTATCTCTACTGCCAAACTGCTAGCACTGATGCTAGTGTTTTTGTGCTGCCAATTCTGCGACAATGCTGCTTGCTGTCGCTGCCGATGCTGGCCAGCTGCCAATGCTGCTGCTGTTGATGCTGGAGTAAGGATCGCTGCTGCCACTGCTGCCGCTGCTGCCACTGTTGCCGCTGCTGCCACTGCTGCCACTGCTTACCTGTGCCAAGTGTTTGCCTGTGACCAGGCCCAGTCTGGCTGCCAGGGTCTGCAGCAGTATGGCAATCAGGTTTGACAACACCACCACCCACACCTGCTTTATCACACACCCCACATCGCAGCAGCAGCAGCACTGATCAGAGCTTGGTGATGATTCAGTGTGGCTTTGTGAACAATCCAGTGTGAGTTTCAGTTGAGTCAAGAGCTCTACTGCTGGTCCAGTGGGTGCTCCCTGCTGTTTGTTCATGTCTTTACAGGCAATGATACAATATGCATGTCCTGACTCCAGCAGCAAGTTGCTCTTCAGTCAGTCAATCAAGAAAACGTTTCTTTTAAATTCTATCATGTTCTAGGGGACAAGATATGGAGTGTTGCAAGAGAAATTTAATCGGTATGTAGGCGGCAGCTGCTTGAAATGACACTCAGGAATAAAAATATGGAAATATAAACATAATCAACAATCCCTATTCCTCCTGCAAGACACAGCAGCTTTGGCCCACAGAAGTTGAAGGCACTGGTAATTGCAGCAGTACTTTGATGCTCTTATGAATGTAAAGTGGGTTGCAGGACCTGCTGCTGTTGCTGCTGCTGCATAGTTGCGGCTTCTGCTGCCTAGTTGCTTCTGCTGGTGCTGCATAGTTGTTTCTACTACTGCTGCTGCATAGTAGCTGCTGCTGCTGCTGCTGCTGCTACTGCTGCTGCTGCTCACCAGCTGATATCCAAACCGTGATCCAGCCTCTATCGCTGTTGCCCAGTTGCCCGGGTCCATGTAAGCCACCTGAAACGAACAGCAAAAGAAAATGTCTTATTACACAAAACGATTCTGAGGTTTTGGTGACGTTTGCACTGCATACAAGCCACAATAAGCCCTGTAATGCCCTTTCCTCTGTTTGCTTCATCATCAGCAGCAGTGCGAACAATCGGGCCCAGGAGACAATGGCGACGCTGACATATGAGGAATTTGGCACTCACCGATACCAGAAAGGCAGGTCCCATGATCCGGGCAGCCTCCCTTGATATTCGGGCCAGATTTGGCTTCGCCATGGTGGCACAGCTGCTGAGGAGAACGCCTCAGAGCCTTGCCTTTGCCAAGATAAGGCCCCGCCAGCTCAAAGTCAACAGACGAGCAATAATTCTCAACAAGATGAGATCGCGATCAAACAACAGCCTATTCCGCATGCTGGCTGTTGCAGGTTGGTCTGGTTACTGCATAGCTTCTGAATGACATCCATGAGCACATGAATAGACCACAGACATGTATTATCAGTTAATGTACGCTTGTTTGTAAACGGTGTGCGAATGGGGGGCCAGAGAAGGAGTGACAGCTGTGTTAGTTCCCGGTTAAATGTTTTGCCAGCCCTGCTCTGGCCTCATGCAGCTGTTAATAATGTATGGGACTGCAGTGTTACAAATGGCATAAACACAGCCTGTGCTGTGACTATGCTGTGATCAGCGCCAAGGGGGTGGACCCAGGTTGCATCTGAGGCTTGCGCAGATGCTTTCAGACAACAAACGGTATCTCTTGTATGGTGCTGCTGGAATTACGGCGTATCTGTGGCTAAGGCGAGGTAGTGCTAAGAGCCATCAGCAAGGTACAGACTTCGACTCATTCCTAAAAGCGCCAGCGCCAGCTAGAGCAGCCAAGACAACATCAGCAACCTCATTCGCAGCATTCTTGCATGTTCAGCCGGAGGAACCAAGCAGTACAGACTTTGCCAGCTTTCTCAAGGATCGCAATTCAGGCGCCCAACAAAGCTCTGGGCAGGATGCAACTGACAGCGCTCAGAGCGAGCAGATCCCTGAAGATGCAGTTCCAGTTGCCGTAATCTACGGTACAGAGTATGGGTTTGCCAAAGAGATAGCCGAAAAGCTGTGTCAGCAGTTGAAGGATACAGGCAGCTACTGGTGAGTGGCTGTTACTGTTCAGATGGTCAGGAGCTTGCAACCCTCTTTTCCATCGACATTTGCACCGTCCAGTATGCAGGCATTTGCATATCCACGTCAGCAATTGACGGCATCACAGCCGTCTTCAATATAAACACGCTGCAGTGGCTGCTTGTCACAAAAACACCACCTGTCTGCCCATGTTTGTGATGTGCGTTGCAATTATCTCACTATAATCGGAGTTGGGATAGTTGAACATTAGGAGGATTTGAACCGTCAGCAGATTGCAGCCAGCTGTCTGCGTTCTCAAGCCACTGTGACTGCTGCTTCAGGCCCCTGCTGCTCAATGCTGCTGATCATCCAGAAGGGTATGATGATCTCAGTAGCCAGCAGGTGGCTTTCCTGGTCTTCTCAACTCAGGTGAGCTGGCTGGAGTCTTTCTGGACCTCTCAACACAGCTGATTTGTTTTTTCTATTTTCTTCTATACACAAGCAACTCACGGGCAGATCATTCGCACAAATGTGTGATTTCTCAACAAGGAATTATACATGATATACACGAATATAAGTTGTATACGAATGCTTTTGTGTGCGTGCTCCTAACCTGTTGTTGCAGGGAGACGGCGTGCCGCCCAGTGAAGCACGCGAGTTCTGTGATTGGCTGTTTGCCAACAAAGCCGGTCCCCTCCCCAACCTACACTACTCCGTCTGTGCCCTGGGCGACACAACATACACCCACTTCTGCCGCTGCGGCAAACAGGTTGATGCTGCTCTCACAGCAGCAGGGGCAGCCCAGCTGACGCCAAGAGTGGATGTGGACAAGGAGGACTGGGCCAAGGTTGATGCCTGGATCTCAGGCCTGATCTCAGGCCTGTCAGGACTCTCAGGACTCAAAACATTTGCAGATCTGGGTGGCGTGCCAGCAGCAGCAGGGCTCAGCAGCAGCGCAGTGAACAACAGCAGCAGCAGTAGCAAGAAGTTTAGTAAGAGTAGACCATACTATGCTCGTGTGGTGGCGGTTGAGGGGCTGTGTGTTTTGTCTGGTCCTGATGATAAGGACACTGTCAGGCTGGAGCTGGACCTGGGGCCTGAGGGCAGCCTGGCAGCTGGAGGCCTGAGCTATCAGCCTGGTGATGCCCTGGGCATCTGGCCTAGTAACCCACCACAGGTTAGTAACAGGGCAGTGCTGCTGACCGTAATACAATTCCTTACATATAAAGTATATATTGATTGTAGAATATTCTAGTATATGTAGAGTACCGTCTGAGAAGGTGAAAGCATGCACCTGTAGCAACCCTACCTCAATTCAAGCTATTCTGTGTTGCTGTGCCTTTGGTGCGTGTCGCACAGCTTGTCTTGCCTTGACATCAGGCGCACAAGAGACTTCTGGGACAGAAAACCAAAAATAAATTAGAAAGAAATTGATCTTTCTGCAAAGAAAGTAGTGATCGTGATTTGAACACTTTTAAGCAATAAGCTTCGCTGCAGCATGACTCTCCTAACCCGTCATGGCAGCAGCAGCAGCAACAGCAGCAATAGGCTAGGAAGCAGCTGCAGCAATGCATACAATCTTCTGATGTTGATGCTGTGGACATATGGGCCTTGACAGCCGCAGCAATATCTCTCAACCTCACCAAACAGCACGCTGAACTGCTCGTTTCCCCACTGCAGCAATCTCCTTTGTCTACTGCATGTTGCCACTAGCAGTGATGACATAATCCATCAACACTGATTGCCATTCTGGATCCGATTTGAGTTGAGTTTGTCAACTCAAATCGGAAGCATGTGGTTGCTGCTGCTGTATTTGCAGGCGGTTGAGGAGTTGCTGCAGCTGCTGGGGTGTTCTGGTGATGAAGTTGTTGCAACTCCCTCCTGGCACTACACAGAAGATCTTCAGGCACACACCAGTGAAACAACAACAGCAGCAGCAGCAGCAGCAGCAGCAGCAGCAGCGGTCGTCAACGATGCTGCTAGCTCCATCAGCTTGCGTCATGCATTGAGCGTCTGCTTTGACTTGAAGTCACCAAAGGCTCAGCAGCTGCTGCAGGTGTTGCAGGATGTGCTGCAGCAGCAGCTGCAGGTGTTGCAGGATGTGCTGCAGCAGCAGCTGCAGGCGGCAGCAGCAGCAGGGGATGCACCAGCAGCAGCAGCAGCAATAGCAGCAGCAGCAGGGGATGCAGCAACAGACAAAGCCGGCAAGCCAAGCAGTAGGGTGTCCATTGACCTCAGAGCAGATGCTTCAACTGCTGCTGCTGCTGCTGCTGTTGATGATGATGTGACCGCAGCAGCAGCAGCAGCAGCAGCAGCAGTGCAGGATAATGGAGCTGGTGGTCCTGACAAGCAGGCTGCACTGCTGCTATCTTCTGTGGGCCGCATCAAGCAGCTGCTGGCTGACAATATGGCACTGGAAAAGTATCTAGCAGCCCGGCATGTGGTTGACATTCTGCAGGATTTTCCGGAAGCCACAATCACTTACAACCAGGTGAGTTGAAAACTCGATTCGCTTATCAGGCATCCAGCAGCACAGCAGCATTGGCAACTGGCTTGCTTGTCCCTGTGCTCTGAGGCCATCTCAGATGATTCATGGGAAACTATTCTGTGCAAATTTTGCTGTTTTTTGTTTGCTGCTCAAGCACACCGCACACAAACACACACAAGGGTGTCAGGCCTTGAGTACGGCTTTGCTGCTGTTGTCAGGCCTCCACTGCACGGCATTCATCCACTTTTCTTTGGGTATTCATAACGTTGTGGGACACGCAAGCATTTCTGGCTATTGGGTGTAGGTTGTGCTGTTGCTGCTGCTGCTGCTGCTGCTGCTGCTGCTGCTGCTGCTGTTGCTGTTGCTGCTGTTGCTGCTGCTGCTGCTGCTTCTCTTTTATTATAATCTTTGTTCCTTTTCTTCTATTCTTTCAGCTGTAGATTGTTCACCCCATCGCTGCTGCTGCTGTCCTTGTTTATTGACCTGATCTGTTCTGCTCTGATCTGTTGTTTGTGTTTCTGTGTGTGCAGCTGCTGGCTGTGCTGCGGCCCCTGCAGCCCCGGCTGTATTCAATTTCCTCCTCCCCACTGGAGCACAGCACTCCCTCATCATCAACCACCAGTAGTGGTGGTGGTGGTGGTGTTCAGGCCACCATTGCTGTCGTGAGGTATGAGTCTCTGGGGAAAGCTCGGCAGGGCGTCTGCTCAACTCAGGTGAGTCTCTGTTTTTGTGAGTCTTGCAGTGAGTCATATTGTTGTTGTTGTCATTCATGTTAAGATTTTTGTTTGTGATACTTATATATATTCTTGTTGTGAATCATGGTAGATGGCTGTTAATCATGTTGGTAGATTTGCTGTCTATTTGTTGATCATGTCAGTCTTGTTGTTTATTATGCTTATAGTCTTGTTGTCAACCATCGTAATAGTATTGTTATCATCCTTCTTGCAAATATTCTATGTAAAGCCTAGTGTTGCGTATGGTGTATTTGTGAAACGTAAACTTAAACAGTTCCACTTTGATAGAGGGTGGTTGTCCAAGCACTCGGTTGCATAAATCAAAAGATCTGACCTTCCCTTAAAACCCTGCAAAAGTATACAGCTGCTGCACCTTCAATATGTAGGTCAGCCTCTGTAAAATATAACTGCTGTAGTATTACTTTGATTTTCATCAATAAATATCAGACTACATGCTGCAAGTTTGTGTGGATGGCTACATACATATATATATATAAGTTACCCATTGACCATAGCAATCCTGCCATCAGCCCCGCGCCCCATTTCAGAAGCGGACAACAACAATCCATACTGAGCGATTCGACCGCCATTATGCTCACATTGACACCGTAGTTTCCAAGCAGTAGAGAGGTATTGTGCAATACATGGCAACACACACTGTAATGTACCAACGGAGCCCCATACATCATCTGACACAAAACGGCACACACGCTGCTTCTCATCTTGAATCAACAAACAAGCCTCCAACTTACTAGCACAACCAGGAACCTCTTTAATCCTATCGTACATAAGCACTCGTGCATCATGTGAAGCTGTACAGTCAAACAACAAGTGTGACAACGACTCTTCTGCAGTCGAACATGCTGGACAAAGTAAATGACCAAGGTCAACACCACATTGCCCAACATCCATCTCATCTCCGTCAACATTTCTCCTGAACCTAGCAGTTCTGCATTTGACTGGCAGACATGACAAACGAACCCTCATAAACAAAGTGTGGATGGCTACAGTTGGTTCAACATCAGCAGGATGATATTGACATGCAACATGTTGAAACCACCAATGTATTGAACAAGCGCTTGCATGTTTTGCTTAGAACATGGTGATATTGTGCTCATATCAAACACAGGACTAGGACACTCTGACTGATGTCAAATACATACCTGCTCGCTGAGATAGCTTTGTTTTTTAACCCCTTTGCACATAGGTTGCTTATTATCATGACCATCATCATCATCAGTGTCAGTACTATTGCTATTGTTATCATAACCATTATCATTAGCATTGTCAATGTTGGTAGTGTTATTGTCATTGTTATTTAACTCATCTGATCCTCAACTGCTGCATTGTAGGTTGGTGAGCGCCTGGAGGTTGGGATGCACCTGCCCGTGTTCATCTCCAAAAACCCAGACTTCAGACTCCCGCCAAACCCTTCAACCCCGATCATCATGGTCGGGCCAGGAACAGGCCTGGCACCCTTCAGAGCATTCATCCTGCAAAGAGTATTGGAGCAGCAGCAGCAGCAGCAAGGTCTTGGTGCCACAGGGGGTGCTGCTGGGAACAATTCAGGTGTACTAGGCCCCATGCACTTGTTCTTCGGGTGTAGGAGGCGGAACCAGGACTTCTTGTACGGGCAGCAGCTGCAGCAGTGGCATGACAGTGGTGCAATCACCCTGCATACCGCGTTTTCAAGGGAGACTGAGCACAAGGTGTATGTGCAGCAGCGGCTGAGGGAGGCAGCTGATACTGTGTGGGAGTTGTTGGAGGCCGGGGGTCATTTTTACGTGTGTGGGGATGCTGGGAGCATGGCTGGCGCTGTGGAGGCTGTGCTGTTGGAAATCATTCGGGAGCATCAGCAGGGGGGATCAGGGGTCAGTGCTCAGCGATATCTGGATGATCTGGCGGCAGCGGGGCGGTACCAGAGAGATGTCTGGTTCTCATGAGGTTCGGTGTCTCAACCTGGGTGTCTGTGCACACGGGTAGAGAAACTTTTACCATTGAGTTTACCGAGGCGACGCAGCCTTCAGTGAAGAATTTGCAGCAGTGAGACTTTGCTGCCAGTAAAATCCTGGCGATTTCCTTCAACGCACACGCGAGCGCCCTGGGTCCGAATCTTCGTCAGCATTTCAAAGCACGCGAGCAGCATTGTCCGCCTTGACGCGCACCGTAGTTGATATATACACCTGCCATATGCAGCTCTTCCTGCCGATGAGGCTTCCTGCGCACTAACAGCGTGCGCTCAAGGGGCCACAGCGAACAGCGATATCGCTGTTCGCTGTGGCAGACTATCGATAGTCTGCTTTCTTGCGCGAATTCTTCCATCTATATCAGCAATGCATGTTCAGATATTGCTTGATTGTGGGGGCAGGGAAAACCTGGTACCGCACAAGGTCACGTTCGCCCTTGAACTGCCTGCAGCAGCTAGCATGTTTTGCATAATCTTTTTGAGTCTGAGTTGGAGGTTGGGTCTGATGATCTTCTGCAAGTTGAACTTGCAGATATTCAACCGGATTGAATCTGATTCCGGTTGAATATCGGAACATAGATGGAATCTGGTTTCTGTTTCTTTTTGGTGTGCCCCCATGAGCCATCAGTTGGCTCCTTACGGGTGGAAACCCTTGAGGTAACTTGTAGTAGTAGTAAGTGGTAGTAAGTAGTGGTAGTAAGTAGTGGTAGTAAGTAGTGGTAGTGGCAGTAAGTAGTGGTAGTGGTAGTAAGTAGTGGTAGTGGTAGTAAGTAGTAGTAGTAGTAGTGGTAGTAGTAGTAGTACAATACCTAACTACTTCTTGGAAACTGCGGTGTCAATGTGAGCATAATGGCGGTCGAACCGCTCAGCATGGATTGTTGTTGTCCGCTTCTAAAATGGGGCGAGGGTGCGTTGGCAGGATTGCTATGGCTAATGGGTGACTTTTTTATATGCAACAAGTTGAGATGCTATGGCAAATGCGCTGACATGCGTTGGGGGCGCCACCCGGGTATGATGCTTGCGCCTGCTTCACTGTGTTAAACGTTGACGTGTAACGTAACTTACACGGTGCACACCATAACGATTGCTCCTGATACACACAACAGCTCTATCTCTTTTACAGCAGCATCTCATGGCCCATTCTGGCATAAGTTGCTAGCTACTGAGTCAGCATTATCATAGTACTCAGGCTGAATATGAATCTGCTCAGTGAGCGATGCTGATCAGCTCATGAGCCTAGTACACACCTCCTACAGAGGATAGTTTGTGAGCAATGATCCCAGCTGGCGGCCAGCAAATAACAAATTTATGTAGTGTGGGTGATATGAAAAAAAGCTAAAGTGATAGAACATACACAATGTTTGAACATTTCAAGGTTTTTTTTACGGTAATCACAGATTGATGACTGGGGGAGCCCACATGGCATGCACAGGTGTCCAGACTGTCACAAAAAGTATATGTGATTTGTAACATTCCGAATGCATTCCATATGGCAGTGCCAAAATGCTACAATGTAGGACTGATAGCATCCAGTGGCAGCCACTTGCCCCAGGGGGACCATCTGGCATTATTCAGTACATGACAGGACAACAACTTGTGACAATACCTCCAAGAAACCGTGCCAACATTCCCAAAGCTTCAACTGTATGTGCAGAGTTTGCGACCGCCACCCAGTACAGGCTGTACAACAAGTTTCAATTGAGTGGTGTCATGCCGCAAGCACCCAAAACCTGCCAAGCTAGGCTAGATACATAACAATTCTAGTTCATAATATGCACCAACTGCTGAGGCCAGTTGCCAACCAAGTTGCACGGTTTCAAGCATCAGTCCTTGCACAGCATAAAATCATACCATACCATATTATACTACACCTTACCATACCATAAACCTGGCCCCAGATGGGCACCGTGAAGGAGCCAAATTAATGGCTGGCTCGCAATTGTTAATGGGGGTAAAATGTAGCTGGCGTTGTTGGCAGTGTGATCAAGATGTGCAACAAGTTATGACAAACGTCTCACACCGGCTCTTATACACCACTCGCACGAGCAGCTGAACATACTATGTTGCTTAGTAAGCCACACTCAGTCTGCCATTTGCTGCAAAAAAAATGAATGAGCAGGCATGTTCAACTAGCTGGCTAGCCAGGCGCCTGGCCGGCTGTCTGCAGAGGCATATGTCTCTGCCAGAACTCACTGCTGCATGTGCTCAATGCCACCATGCTGCTGCTGCTGCAGCCCACGGCACCATGACTGCAGCATTCAATGGTACTACTGAGTGACTAAGCTCCTAAACGAGTTGCACAGTGAACAACATTAGTGGCCCAGGACATAGTGGCACTCAGTAAGTTACTTTGGTCATGACTTTGGTCATGAGCCGATCAGCTCCATCCACCGTGGTTGGCCCAACCTCAATATAGCAGGTACACCAACTTATCAACCTAGGTTGCTGCATCAACGACCCCACCCGGCCGGGGTGCTGCGGTATCACACTGCTGGAAAAATAGGGTGACCCAGCTTCTGCTGTAGGAACAACTCACGAGTCATGCAGTGGTGATGACAGCAGCCAAAGGAGTCCTTTAAATCCTCGGAGGGCTCAAGATTACTCACCTATAGCATAAGTTATCTGGATAGCAACAATACCAACAATGCCCCTAAACCCTAAACCCTAAATGTATATATGCCGGACAGTGGTCGAGAGCAACTGATGTGGCACAAGTGAATCAGTTGGTGGGCAAGATAGTGCACTGTGTCAGTGGTTGGTCCCTGTTCCAAGGCACTTTTGCGCAGGCAGTGGCTCTGGCCCAGTAGCTGCAGAAAGGCCAACCGCCGGATGCATCAGGAGGCCAGCAGGGCTGTGGGTTATTCTGTACGTCAGTGGCAATGGTCTGAATGGCTTGAACAGCATCTTGGAACTCATCTAAGGGCAGTGCTCTGACACGGTACTGGTACTGGCAATCGTTCTGCAGCAGCAGGCAAGACAGGAGGCAGTGAGCGATGAGCATAAGCACTGAATTATTGGTTGTTTCACAAAGCTGATGAAGATGTTGATGCGGAACAAGCACAAGATTGTGTTGGTACCTCCAAACGAGGGCGCACAACAGTAGCATGACTAGCTAGCCCTGCAGGGCACAGGGCAGTAAGCATGCCGTAACACAGCAGCACTGCTTAAAGGCTCTCGGAGCAGTGTTGACCACCAGCATATGCTGTGTGCTGCACGCCTGAGCCATAATAATTATTTCTTGAAAGTGAAAACTCCGTCAAGCAATGCATCAAATTGATTAGTAGTGCTGATAGGAAGCAGTGCTTACCCCTGATTGTACACATGTGCCCTCTGGAACAGTCACCAGAGCATTAATCCCATTGTTCGAGGCGCTGGTAGCGAACCAGGTGCTGAGGCTGTTTCGGTAAGACACATTGTCCGGATTGGCTGCACAACTGCAATTTGGTACTGCCATGGTCACGGCAAAGTTTCCAGCTGCTGTGGGGCACACGTACGCCTCAGCTGGGTCATACTGGTTAACGCTGCATACCAGGGCACCAGCGAGGGGGCTGGTTGGGCAGTAGGCTGGTTTGACAGCTTTCTGGCACACTGTCGGCTGTGCATTGATGCCGTCGACGATGTTTTGAGAGCCGGTGTAGATGTCAACGTCCACACCTGCTGCCAGCAGCACTGTAGCTTGGTAGAAGGCACTGCCCTGCGTGAGTTCCCAGACAGTGTGCAAGATGTCAGCCGCTGGCAGGATACCTTGGCTGAAGTAACGCTGTCAATGACAGTTCCACAGTTTTTTAAAAGAACAACAAATATGTTGTAAGACTTAGGTTACAATGTGGTGCAATAGCCGTCTGTCTAGACACTTTCAATACTGCCACATGAAGAGCATGCAATGTCAGAAAGTGCAAGATCACTAATGTCACAAAAGACAGCAGGCACGGCAGGCTTAGGCTGTGTCAAGAAGCAGCTGCAGCAGCCGCAGCAGCCGCAGCGCATGAGGGGCCAGTTTGGGTGCTAGCAAACAAGGTTGAGGCCATTACTAGCCACTGCCACAGCGAACAACTTGATGTGTAGTGCATATATATGTATGTGTACCATGATGTATCACACATCAGCACCGCAATCATCAGATATGAGGAGTATTCTCATGATTAGTAAGAGATGGTTCTTGAAAAGGAAACTTTTTGTAGTTGATTTGTGTGTGTATACACACTGAGGCCTGCCTCACCTGGGCATTGCCACAAGTGAAGTTTTCATATGTCAGCACCAAACCCAAGCCCAGTGTGTATTTGAATGCAGCATTCACCAGAGCGGTCTGTTGGTCCGGCGTAAAGTGCACGCTCGCATTGCAGTTGTTACCCTCGTCCACAAAAACGATTGGGATCGGCAGCGGATCCGGGGGCTGATCAATCTCGCACAGGTATGAGTTGTTCGCGGGGAACGCTGCGCAGGATGATGTTGGATACTCGGCAGGTTGTGCGCACCAGGGCTGGTTTTCGTCGATGCAAGCCCAATATCCGTTGGCTTCGACATCGAGGGCGATGTACTCTGCAATGATCTGCGGGCTGTCAATCAAGGGGTTTGCTATGCTCAGCTCCAGATTGCAGTTGTATTTTGGAGTATTCTGCATGGAGCAGAGGGGCAGGCACAGCAGCAGCAGCAGACTTGACCGTCAGGTGACCTGCACATGTTTGTTGGCAGCTATGGTGCCTGCAGATCGCGATGCTGACAAGGAATGACCAGATTTGACTTTGAAGTCTTCAGCAAAGTAAACCCCCGAGATAGAGTCTTTTGTGTGCATGTGGTTGACAAGCCTCTCAGGTTCAAAACCAAGCAATAGCAATAATGGTGACATCTGCTGTCAGCAGTACACCATGTACTCTGTCAGCTGTACACATGTACCAGTTTTAGTCCACTCAAAATGCCTGGCCATTTAAACAGTTGAATTGCTTTAGTACTGAGGCAGCATGCAGTCTACGCTGAGTTTTTACTTTCTTCAGGCCCACATCAAAATGTTTGTCAATGTTGACTCACCCACTGTGCTGCGTCCACCACACAAGTACAGTTGTTGAACTTCAGCGCATAGTCTGATGAAAAGCCCGCTGTTGCCAGCTCCTGATAGGCATACTGGTAAACTCTGGTCTGAAATTGAGGAGTTATCGGATCAATGCACCCCTTTTGACCCCTCGCCGCAAATCCAAGAGTGAATGCAGCCGGAAGTGGCGGCGACGGACTCCTCCGTGGCCGCGGCGACCGTCGCGGCCGTGGTGAGGGACTCGGTCCAGGCCGCGGCCCGGCTCACCTCGCCGAGTAGAGGTGCTGCGGAGGTGGCTCTGGGCCGGGCGGACTTGGAGAATTGTTCGGTTGCGGCCACGGCCAGGGCCAGGGCACAGGTCCGGGCTTGGGGCTGCTTGGTGGGTCCTTGAAAGGGTTATGAATTGGGTTGCTGGTGTAGCAGCAGCACTTTGGATCTGTTGCGCCTGGGCTGCAGGGTATGCAGTTGGGCCAATACGAGCAGTTTCCTGCAATATTAGACGCAGTCAAACTCAGTTTAAACCGTTTCAAGTCAGCCGTGGTAGCATTGGAAATTGGCACAAAGGTTTGTATGACAGCAGTAGGTGGCATCTGCTGGTGCCAGAGCTCTTAGCAAACACCTTTGCTTTCATTCCAAATCTCTCCCATTCACTGGTAGCAGCCTGCTCAGTGATGCACTTTGGAAGGCGGAGATTTGGAAAGAAAGTTGATGAAAAACAAAAAGAAATTATATAGAAATACACTCAACTCCGATAAAGATTGGGCCTCAAAAGGAAAAAAATAGGTCTGCTTTTCTGCTGTTGTCTCCCTATGGCAGTATTATTTCCTGTGCTGACACTGCATACATATTAAGAGTGTGAAGAACATTTTCATTTTACATGATGTGCTGAAAGTTGGAGCCTCGCCGCAGCCCTGATGCCTCAGCAAGCTGATGTTGTCTTGCAAGGAGCACTCCTTGCCTGGTCAACCACTCAACATCGCTACATTTGTCCTCTTGCTGCTGTTGCTGCTGCTGCTGCTGCTCTATCGCTGCTGCTGCTGCTGCTGTTGGTGGCTCATCCGTCCCAATTACAAGAGGCAGTTGAAGGGATTAGATGCCTCTTGCAGCTGGGATGGATGAATTATCAGTAACAGCGGCAGCATATCCGATCATGGTGATATGCTGGGCTTACTTCCTGTTTAGGATCTCACCTAATTATCATACAACATAGATCAAGCACCGGTGGGGTACTACTACCCACTACTAGCTCTTGCATGATCACCTATTCACTTCCTCACTTGAACACACACAAATAAGAATATTACAATATACAGAATCAAGACGTGTTATGGTGCCTAAATCCTCTGCCAATTCTTACCTGGGCAAGGTACCCAGTGGAAGCATTCATTGCCATTATTGATTGGGCGGTAGTTATTGTACGGTCTGCGCTCAAAGTTTTTGATGTACCTGCAGCAGCGTCGGCAGCAGCGTCAGCAACAACAGCAACAACAGCATCAGCATCAGCAGCAGCACGAGCATCCGCATCCGCAGCAGCAGCAGCAGCACAGCGTTTACGACTACTCATCAGGGCAACTACTGTCCTTTGTGCTGTAATTGACTTCCAGGCAAGAATTGTTGGGCATGTTTATCTAGAGAAAACTGATGGCTGCTTCACATGATGTCACTTTTGTTTTTCATGGTCGTATTCTGATTTAAATACTTGTGGCAAGTGGCAAATAAGTGGCTCATGTACATGGCAGGCAGAAAAATACTGGCTATATTATACTGCGCCGAAACAACCAGGTAACAAGATGCCATGTGGTGCTTTAATAGAGGCTACATTATGGTGTACGGCAACTACCACTCCACCCTGTGAAAGTTCACTTTCTTTGGTTACTGCTGCCGCTGCTGCTGCTGCTGCTGCTGTTTCAGCCCATCAACCTTTCAGCTTTTGAGCAGAGTTGTGCAGTAATGCCATACATAGTGCAGCACCTGAGCAGCTTACTGCTGGATGAAGCTGCTGCCGCAAACTCATTGTTACAGGCTGCTGGGGCCTCACCTATTTCTAGGATCACAGATTCCCTGAAGGCTGGACAGTCCAGTCTTGCGGCCGAAAATAACAGGTCCCTCATACAGCTGCGTCCTCACTGACAAAGAAGACGGCTTGTCGGCTGTGTAGCTTTTGATTGGTCCATTATACACCCCCATAGACTGTGCAACTCCAATGTTGTTAGCCGCCCTTTGAATGTCCTGATCTACGTCGTCTGCTGCTGCAGCAATGGCTCTCAGCCCTACAGCAGCCTGCTGTCGCTGCCTGATTCGCTTGGACCTGATGGCCGGATTGTATGCTGCTTTGCTGACCGTACAGGTCCGTTGCCGGTTACTGCTGAGCAGAAATCTCATCGAAAGCAACGACATGTCTGTATATGTCGCATTAACGGCTGTGATGTAGATGTCTGCTGAGGCTGGTAGCGACAAGCTGCTGGTCAATGTGCTGTTAACAGTGCACCTGCCTGTTTTGCTGGTTAGCATCTGTCCCCGACTGCTGAAACGGCTGTAAATTATTCCAGTTATGAAGCCTGTATCTACATCGTAGCAGCATGTGATGCTTCGGATGGGCCAGAGTCGTCGAGGGGTCGCGGGTTGAGAGTTGGCAGCTGCTGCTGTTGCCTGCAGGTTGGATTGGATATCTTCCTGCCCTGCGACTGCAATTACACCCATGATGCGTAACACCAGCGTGAGAAGATCAGTTATCGTCGAGACCGTGCTTGGCTGCCAATAAAGGCACACATAAAGGCTTCCGAATTGTATGAATGAGGCTGCGGAGATCACGAGCTTACGCGCGCCATACATACCTTGGCATATCACAGCAGCATATGCCACCAGGAATAGAAACCATGCTGCCAGCAGCGCGCCCTCCAGACGAGTTCGCCTGAGCATCACCTCCAGCGAGCTTCTAGTTCCTCACCAAGCAGATGCGCAGTAGGCATGTATTATTAACCATGAATGATGATCTGGACAGCAGCTAGCGTCAATCAGTACTCCCTGCTGATTTTCTCTGTGCAGCTTAGAAACAACTTGCAAGGCGAGCACATGCGTGGATCAGTACTGTATTATATCACCACTAAGCGGTATAGGGTCGTTATCTATTGTCTGTGCCGCCCATAAAGGTTTAGATCACACTACCAAAGCCGTGAAGAAGAACACTTCTTGGCACTTGCAATGTTGTAACATGGTGTTGCAGGTGGAAAAGCCGCCAACTTTACATCTCAGATAGAGTATTAACTGCTCTGGAGTGTACGAATCGCTCTCTAGGCGGCCTTGACCAGAGAAGACGCTGCCGAGTTCGCCGGTCACCATTGTTGCTGCATACTTGTATTTGAAAGTGATCGAAGTAAAGTCTTTTGCTAGTATGTGTCGTAGTGTACCACATTCCGGGGCCAGCGACCTCTAGGTGCTGCTGTGAAGCTCACTTGCATGACCGTATACGGCCACTATAGTAGCTAGGAGTGGCAGCTGCACTGCACGGTTGCCACCGTTGCCACTCAGCTTAAACACTCCTATGCACACACAACAAACCTATTCAACCAAGTTCAAGAACAGGGTTTGGCCTGGAAAGTGCTCCTACTGCTGCTGCACCTGCATCATGCGCTGCTGCAGCTGTTCAACAAGGCCCTGGGGTACCCGGACATCCAACTCCACCAGGCCCCACACAACATTTTTCAACTCCCTCACGCCCAGAAAACTCACACTCTCACTCAAATGATGCAAAATAACGCTCCACCAGGTACTGCCAGGCTGGTAGCCCAGGCGCCCTAAACTCCACAACACGCACGCAAACGCACGCGGCTCCAATTGATGCGAATCAAGCTGCAGCCTTGACAGCAGCTGCTGCATAAAGCCTGGACTCGGCCGATGCCGCAGCTTGGCCAGCACATACAGCAGTTGACAAGCAGCAGCAGGCTGTACATCAGCAAGCTGCTGTTGTAAGACCGGCAGCGCAGCCATAAGCCAGGCAGTTGGCGGCCTATGGCCCATCTTATATGAAGACCACAGGGCAACCGTCAGGCCTTGAGCGTTGTAACACTGCATTTGCTGCCTGCTCACATTCCAGTACTGTTCCATCCAGCACGAATCAGGAAAGTGTGCCGGTCCTAAGCAGTGAGCTGCCCACAGCAGTTGTGCTGCATCTGTAGGCCCAAGCCCTGTTCTGGCGGCTTGCGTGTACTGCCACGTCAGACCGCTCCAGGACTGCAGCAGCTGCTCGTTCACACCACACTGTGCGTGCACAATACTGCTGCTGCTACTGCTGCTACTGCTGCTGCTGCTGCCATCACTGCTGCTGCTGCTCCTGCTGCTGCTGCGCCCACTGCTACTGTCACATACATCGCCAGAGCTGTCTACTATACAATCAGGGTAGCTGGCTGATGGTACACTATACAATTGCTGCTGCATCAGAGTGCTGGGCCTGCTTGTGCAGAGTATGCCTTGCTGCAGGTGCTGCTGTTGTTGCTGCTGCTGCGGCGGCGGCGAAGAGCCAGGCTGATGTACTGCTGGAGCCCACCACTGCCGCTGCTGCTGCTGCTGCTGCTGCCGGCCAGACTGTGTAAGGACTGCCAGCGACCACAGAATGTGAGCAAAATCCTGCAAATACATAAGACATCAAAATTTTCAACATAACATTAGACAGAACACACACAGTCGCACAGCACTGCAGAGGGAAAAGAATCAGTTTGCCAGGCGGTTGAATTCAGTGAGCGAGTGATTGAACAGCATGGCAGAGTGTATGCCAGCAGCATACTATTTTCTGTCCCCTTCTTGCAAGCTTCAAAGCCAAGCCGCTACTGCCACTGCTACTGCTGCTGCTGCTGGCCGGAAGCATACACGCCCATGCGAAAGCATGATGACAACACAAGGCAGGAAGTTAGTGAGAGCTCAGGTTCAGGGGCTTTTTGCACCTGCTTTCAGCCCTGAGAGAGTCCCTGTATGCATTTATAGTATAAATAAAGGATTGATGTCATAAACTATGTTTTATGGCTGCATGAAAACAGGAAATATGTAAAGGTGACGGCTGAAGCTTACCTGAGGCCCACAGGCTGCCAGTTTGCAGTTGCTCAACTGTAAACCCTGCAACAACCTCTCCAGCAACTGTTGCTGCTGCTGCTGCTGCTGCAAATTCACCAGATGCCCTGCCTGCTGTTCCTGCTGCTGCTGCTGCTGCTGCTGCTGCTGCTGCAAAGATGTCAAGGCCCACATCAGCATTGCCACATCCCTGCCTGAGTATCTTTGGTGCTGTTGTGGTGCTGCTGCTGCTGCTGCTGCTGCCAGAACCTGAGACAGCCAGGCCTGAGGGGGAACATGCTCCAGCCTGGCCTGAGCCCACAGCACCTGGAAAACGGCAACAATAACGACATCAACATTAACAGCAGCAATTAACAGCAATCATAATCCACTTCATATTAATCACTTCATATCAATAACAGATGGAAGGTGGCAAGCGACGGTTGGAGTACAATCTCACAAGAAGAGAGGGACACACAAAAAAAGGCAACAGCAGCAACCTAGGCTCATCCATCTGCCAAAGAAATGTGCTGCTTCTTTGCATTGCATTTACCGCTATAGACTCCTAATACCGTACAAGGCAAAGGACGTTTGCTCACAACAGAGACATGTCTTATGCAGGCCCTGACTGCCAGTCTGCAAAATTTGAGAGGATTATTCAACTGTTATTATGTGTAAAAATCCATCTGTGTGAAAACAAATATGTGTAAAACCCAATATGTGTAAAAAATCAACATGTGTTCAAAGCAATATTGCGATGCATACAAAACCCAAACCACCCACCTGTGCAATATCCCTAGGGTTCAAGCCACCCAGGCCTTGCAAAACCGCATCCTGCAAAACCCTCCACCACCAGCCCTCAACCCTGACCTTCAGCTGCACTAAACCCCAAAGCACCATGCACATCTCCTGAGGGCCTAAACCGCCGTCAGCCAATGCAGCGGCAGAGGCATCTAAAAACCCATTCATCCAGATTGCTGGTGGGTGCTGCTGGAGCTTTGCTGCTGCCCAAAGTGCTGTTGATAGTTCCTGGGGATGGTAGAATGGTAATTGAGGGCTGCTGCAGTAGAAGTATACAGACCACCAATGAGGACTTGGCTGATGAGCGGCACGTGCAAAACCCTGTAGCCAGCAGCAGCAGCAGCAGCGGCAGCGGCAGCGGCAGCGCAGACAAAGCAAGGCTTCAATTCAACATTTGCTGTCACATAGTAGTATACTTGAATTTGCTGCTTTCAACTTTGCTGCAGCCAGAATGCCGGCACGGCAAATGAGTTACATGTGGACTACCCATCATTCATTTGTGTCGTCCACAAAAGCTGCTCTGAAATTAGAAACCTGACACAAGAAGCTTTCGTCAAGCAGCTGGGTAGAGATAAACTTGATGAAATTCATCACAGGTCGCCGGAACAGTTATATAACAATAAGAGTTTAGATATCTGCTAGTACACAGTACTAATTCTGACATGTCAGAGAAAGTGACATAGTTCCAAAGATGTAACACACATCTGGTTCCCAGCAGCAGACTGAGACAACATACACAAATATATGAACCCTTGTACATAATCAGATTATACATCCCAACCAAGAAAAATTGAAAACAACCATGATTCATTAACCCCAACTCACCCATGCCATTGTTGACAGCTGCTGTGGTTTCACCGGCAGTGATTGGCTCTGCTGGTCCCGGACACCGGTGTCACTAGTGACACTCCTGGTGACACCCCTGGTGACCTGCTCCACCAACAACTGATTTCCCACTGACCTCAGCACTGAGATCACACCAGACTGCTGCAGCTGCACCACAGCAGAACAGCAACACTGTGTTTTCTTTATTTCTCCACCAATTTGTTGTTGACCAACAGCAAAAACCTCAACAGCCCTGTACTTATTGCTTATACTGTTGAATGAAGACTTTACTTGTTGTAGTGTGAGCTTCTGAATCACTTTCAGCTGAACATTTTATTTTCAGTCTGAAGCATTCTTCATACATACATTGAAGCATGTATAACAACCAGAACTGTAAAATCAACCAAAATCGTCCTGAGATGTTGAAGTGTTAGTCCAATAAATCAGAGCTGCTCTGCCTACCTGGCCATTGGACATCAGCAGAATTGACCTGTGCTCAAGCTGCTTCAGCACCTGCTGCACCTGCTGGTGGTGCACATCTGGCTTAGTGATCCCTGCTGGTAGTGCCGGTTCAGGCCTGAACAGCTTGCCAAACTTTGACAGCGCTGCGCTGACGTGGATGATGTTAAAATGCTGCCCATGAGCGCGATGCAACTCCTGCAGCTCCTGCAGACAGCTGCTATTGGTGATCTTCCTTGTCAGCAGCCTGGACTCTTTTGGGGTGAGCTGCGAGACGGTCCTGCTATTGCTGCTGCTGCCGTTGATTGAGAGTGATGCAGAAGGTGCCGTAATGCTGATGCTGCTGCTGTCTGGCAAGAAGCGTGCCGGTAGTGCTTCTGTTTGCAGTTCAGCGCCTGCGGCAGCAACAGCTGCTGCACCTGCTACAGCGGCTAGCAGATGGTGGCTCGCTGTAACAACAGATGCCACGTCATCATCAGCTGCTGGGTGATCTGTCGCTGGGATTTTGCAGCGGTTGATGGATTGGATTTCAGGCCTGCTGTTTGGCTGAAGCTGATGCCTGACAGCAGCTGTGTGAACAAAAGTAGCAGTTGCCACAGCAGCTGCAACTGCCCTGCCACCTGCCGACAGCGCGCTGGTGCGTGATGGTATCGTGCTGTTGCAGCTGCTCTGCGCGCTGCTGCGAATCGAGGTGAACATGTCGTTCTAGAGGGATGCCTGCACAGCAGTAGTAGGTGCCACAGGCAGCTGCATTTCTACCACCGGCATCACCCGCGCTCAGTCTGCTGTTGACAACATTCATGATTTCAAGCCGTACAGTACAGGCACCATTTGAGCGACTGCATGCAGCTGGACGCACCTCCCCCTACATCGTGGCCCCCTGACTCCCAGGGGGGTATCTGTTTCCTTTGAGCTCCTGTTGTGCGTCGGGGCTCCCAAAGCTTGATTTTTACGCCTGATGAATGACTACAATTTCTGCAAATCCATAGTACTGGTGTGCAGTACCTCCAGTGGTGCGGTACCTCCAGTGGTAAAGGCGTACAGCGTACAGCGCCGGTAAGCTCAGCTGATCGCAACACTGATCACAACACTAGACCAGCAATACCACAAGCGGAGAGCGCAGAAGTGCACTAGCTGGTCAGTGTTTGAGGTGGGACGGAGGTTTAGATGGTGCCCAGGACGTGCTGCCAGATGGCAGCCATGAACAGCGACAGGGCATTGTCCTTCCAAATCCCCTGAACGTTGTATGTTGCGCTTCTCCGAATTGGCCAAGCAGCTGTCAGGCACCTGTGCAGATCCTTTCCAAAACATCTCACCCACCACCAGCAATAGCAGGCCCGCATAAATAGCTACACAGACCTTAGGATGTCAGCAGTTAGAGGGATGCTCAAGATTGGCGTTGGGGTAGTTGGCTTCTACTTCCTAGCTATGAGGCACTTAGACTCCATGGGCGACTGGTACAACGAGAGGTGGGCCGATAGCACAGCTACATACCTTTGTTGCCATGTTATGACGTCATGAACGCCGTCTGGAGCTGTGCCCCTGACATGCAGGTACTTGGACCGGCTTCAGGAGAGACAGCTGATGCATCAAATAGCTGAGGTACTGCTGCGTGCTATCTACAACTTCCTTTTGCGCGTCACAGCTGTACCTTCGTTGCTATCACTTACGCTAGTGATGATAGCGTGTACACTTTGACCCAGTACCCATCATCGACAGCAGAATCATCAAGATGCTTTGCCACTGCTGCACATGGCCGCTGCCATCACAAGCAAACGACACTACCATGTATATAGAGCACATCATACACCTCAACACCCTCGAATGCGTCAAGTTCGGGCCCCGTCTGCTCTGACTTGTTCTCTCAGAATAGACTTTAGGGTCCACAATGGGCGGGCCGTAGTGTACATCGGGCTACTGCTAATGTGCATCTTGGGCTGGCTGTGCCACCATGTGGATTTGGGGCTTTTAGCAGTTTACTCAGCATCAATTGCTAATAAGCCAGCTGCACCGTGTGAAAAACCCAGGCCTCTCTACTTACACACATGCTTACATGTGGCTCAAGGCCTGCTTCTGGTGTTGTTGTGCTGCCTCTGTCTGCTATGCAGCAAAAACGCAACATCCTAGCACAGGAAAGCAGCTGACAGCATGCAGCAGCAACAACGGGCTGAATCCGCACCACAGCAATAGCAGTAGCAGCAGCAGAGGCAGTCATTGATGCTGCAGCAGTTGCAGCAGCAGCAGCAGCAGCAGCAGCAGCTTCCGTGACATGATCACTGCAGCAGCTGGTCTCTTCTGCAAGGGAAGCAAGCAGTGGCCTTGTGCAGCCCAGTGGTGTGCAAAGGGGGGCAGCAGGCTAATACCTCGCATAACTTGGCAGCTCAGTTTGAAAACTAGATGGCAAATGCATCTCACAGAGGTCTGAATTGACAGCTGTAGGTTGAGTGTCTTGTTGTTGCTCAGTAAACAGCGGCCGTGTTGAGGGGTCACAGCAACTGACTGGTATTGCCCACTATGAAGGCTCCTTTTGTGGGGCTCTTTTGGATGGTGTCACAAGGGCAATGACCGAGCTATGTCATAGATGCTCATTTCCACATATACAGTATTACCCCTAAACCAAGCATTTCTTGTATAAAGCAGGGCATAACTTGCAGATAGCTTGTTGGCAGTGTCTTATGCCATGCAAAGAAGGCCCGACCTTCTGTTGGTCACCGTGACTGGGAGTTCAAATTTGGTCTCAGCCAGTAGGTGTGCACGCCCATGATGTGTGGGTGTTGGTGTATGCCACTTTAATACCGTAGAGCACTCTATGTTATCTAACACAGCCTGAGGGCAGAGCTGATCGGCCGCCAAGATAGTGGTCTAGTATGCAACATTGTAGATGGCAACATACAATTGCAGTAGAGCTGCAAACGGTGGCACGCAGACAAAATGCCATGCAACCAAGCAGATGAGTACTGACGTGCCAAATCATGATCACATGCTAGCTGACATACTTGTAAGACACCAGGACAACCAGAAGCTATCAATGGGTTCCAAAAGTGCACAATAGGCTTGAAGACAGTGTACTGCAGAGGCAACATGCCATAATGCAACAGCAGACCCCAAGCGCGCGATGCGTTCAGCAGTCGGTGCAAACCCGTACTGCCTTATCAACAACAGACTGCATTTTTAAATCAAGAGATTTTCAAATCAGACAACCAAAGGAATAACGAGACACTACAACAGACTGCAGGCCCTGCAAGTATGCCAGCACATGGTGATGCAAACCAGCAGCACGCGCAGTGGATACAAAGGCATATGCAGCAGATTTTGCAGCCTGCAAACGGGCCACCTGCATGCGGCCCGATTTGGTATCCACAGGATTGGCATGAGTCAGCAAGCCAAGGTAAATAACACTTTTGACTTGCTCCAAAACAACATCAGCACTGGTTTTTATCTGCAACTTAGGGAAGAACTCATGCATCAACACCATGACCTTAGTCTTAACACGGGACAATTGGAGGTGCAAAGATACTATTAGTAACATTTAAATATCAAGGTAGCTGCACTTCACTGGTAATTCTGGGGTGTATCTGCGGCCAATGCACGGGTGTCTTGAGATATTATAGTATCAGAGATATTAAAATATGACAGACTCTGCAGTCATTGGTGGAGGCGCTAGCACTAGCTAATGGCGCTACCAAGGCAGTGGCAGTACACTAGTGAGCTGCTTACGGAAGGCAACTAGCTAGTTGCTTTCCGCAAGCAGCCGCTGCCGCCAAGTTGGCACTGCCACTGCCTTGGTAGTGCCATTAGTGTCTGTTGGGGAAGCAACACAAATGACGTGGTACTATGAATGGGGAATGCTACACAATATCTATTTCACCGTCGCCGGCTAGGTCGCGACTGATTGGAAGGAAGGGAAGTTACCCTTTCCGGCCGCAAGGCCCTAGGGAGAAGTACTTGGTGGCTCAGCCATACTGGCACACCAAGATTTAGCCACCCTCAGGGGCAAAAGTGCCGCCGGCACAAAACCCCACTCAGTGGGGGGTGGCATCGCGACCGATCGGTACTATCCACATTTGCATGACGAGGCTTAGTAACTGCAGCTGGACCAGGTGCTCAACCACATACTCCGTCAGGACATAAGCTATACTGTACTGTAAAGGCTTTGCACTGGCGGTGCAGCTGTAAGTATGGAATGGAATCATCCGGAAGCACGTTGGTGCGGCTGCAATAGCATGTACTTGCAAGTATGGCATAAAGTCAGGATGCAGCACCAAACAATCATCATAAGGAGCAAGTACTGCCATCTGCAGGCCGCTGCTGCTGCTGCTACTGGGCCTGGCAGCAGTAGTGTACCAGTGTTGCGTTCAGTGTACCACAATTCATGTGATGCAAATAATGCAGATGGGTTTGCTGCGCATAATTGGTTGCAAGATGTGCTGTCAGAAACCCTGACGAACTGCTGCTGCTGTTGATGACCAACTGTTTAGTTGCCAATATACCATTGACTTGGTGTGTGCTGTTGTTGCTGCTTATGATACTAGCAACAATGCAACAAGTGCATCCCAGCCAGCAACAAAAAGCACCTCTGGCAGTAGTAGCAGCACCTGATCCAACTGTTGCTGCCAGTGGGAGGTTACTGCAGCAGCCTGCTGTCAGCTGCTGCCAGGAGCGTGACTCCGGATCCGTGCAAGAAAGCCTCCTCGAGTCATCTAGTTTAGCTGTTGAACAGGGGCCCTGCCGCAGGCTGCTGCTGTGGAAGCTCAAAGGCATGACCTGCAGAAGTGAGTAGCCTGCCAGGAAATGCATGAGCTGGTATGGTTGGCAACGGTTGCTGCAGCTGGCAGTGCTCTGCTGAGCTTTCATCGCAACAGCTGCTGCTTCTGCAGCTGCACCAAGGCTGCTGCCCTGCTCCTGCTGCTGGGGTGCAGGCACTGCACATGTTTTCACTACTACAGAAGGCCTAGCAGGACCACCTGTTGGTACTGCTGCTGCTGCTGCTGGGGCAGGTGCTGGCACTGACCTGGCAGCTTGCATCTGATATTCCAAATCTTTCATCTTCCACTCTGCAGCAGCTAGCCTAGCTCTGTACACATCTGCTTGCTGCCGTGCTTCAGCAGTAGCAACAACCACCATCGCCTCCCTCTCCCCTGCTGCTGCTGCTGCTGCTGCCAGCTACTGCTGCAGTTGCTGAATTAGCTGTTGTGCTGCTGCCAGATTTTGCTACTGCTGTGTTGCTGCTGGAAGATGCCCCGCTCCTGTACCTGGGCCTGTTGATCCTTGACCTGCTGCTGCAGCTGGCTAACCACAGAGTTCCGCTGCAGAGCATTGGACGCCTGTTCTTGCTGGGCTTCAGCTGCCTTGCTCAAGGGCCTCTAGCTGCATCTGTTGTTGCTCTGCTTCTGCAGTACTACTGTACACTGCCTCTGCTTTGCGCTTGGCCACTCCTGTTGGTGCTCTGCTAGCTTTTCCTGCAACTGCTGCTGCAGCCGCTGTAGCAAAGAGTCCCTCTCCTGCCACACTACTGTTGCTGCTGCCGTCAAAGGTTGGGCATCGTCTGACGTTGCAGCTGCTGTGCGTTATTGCCGCCAGCGTGTCCCTGATGCCATCAGCATTCTGCGCCTGTTTCCCTGCATTCTCAACACTTGGCTCCAACACCGTGCTCCTACTGTCCGACAACTGCCAGTTGCAGCAGTGCTACTGTGGCTGCTAATGGATTCTGCTGCAGGGCCTCAGGCTGAGTGTCATGAGGCCCCAGGCTGTAAAGCTACACTTGGGACCCTCAGTAGCCACTTGCACACATGGTCATACCGCCAGCAGAGACTTACAACATGCTTGCCATGCTGTGGGCCAAAGCATCAGCAGTGCTGTTGTGTGCTCTGTCACCACTCTGCTCAGCAGTCAAAGGTTGCGATGCCTCAAACACTCTAGAAGCTGCAGCACCTGCTGTGTTGCCCACAATGTGAGAACTGACAAGCGACTGGATAGAGAAATTGACTGGATGTTTGCGCAGAAAGGTAGCCTTTACAATACAATACAATACAATAATACAATACAATACAAAGGTAGCCTTTGTCTGGTGGATAGTATGGTATACATCTGTCAGGGGCCATGCTGGCAATTGACAAACCTTGCTGGTGTGCCAGAACAGATCGGTGTCCAACACACGGCAGTGCACTCATAAGATGTTGGGGTCAACTGCTGCAACATCATGTTCTGAAGTTCTGCGTGCCAGCAACCTTCTCATGTTGCACAACAATCATCAACAGTCAAGACACACCTAGTGGAAGAGGTATTCCAAAGACCGTCTGTCGCTGCTCATGTCATCCTCTGTTGCTTCCAAGAAACTGTAGCCCCAGTCAATCAGCCACACATGCTGCTTGCCCTCGGTGCACTCCTGCACCAGCACATTCTCCACCTTGATGTCATTGTGAGACACTCAGCGAGCATGGACTGCTGCCAACATCTGCTGCAGTTCTGGAAGCAAGTGCTGATCAGTGGCTGGGTTCAGGTGCCGGCTGCCCTCCAGGTAACGTGTTGCTAAAAGAAAACCTCTCTCATTGTGGCCAGGGCCTACTGCACACAGAGCTGGCGTGATCACATCCCAGTAATCACGCAAGGCCAACAACACACGTGCCCCCTGAGCTAGAGCCTCCACACGCTGGGAGCCCAGCGGCGCCCCTTTGACTGCAACAAGCATGCCATTTGGCATCCTGCAATGCGAACACAACAGGGGGTTATGCTGCTACCTGAAACATCTAAGCACTGCATGTGCTGCACTGAACTGACATCAGCGGCCCTATGAGACTCAAGGGGGATCAAACACTGGGTAATTGTCATAAAAAACTAATCAGTGGCGGAGCTGACAGATAAGGGCAGCTACTGGTATTGCCATCTAGGAACACCCATAGGCTTATCGCATATGGCACAATTGAGCGCCCTTAAACACCCGGTGACTGTTCGGCTGACTCACCTGTAGCTGAATACTATCCCTGAAGCGCCAGTGCCGATCACACCGTGCGAATTGTGCACAAGGTCAATGCACGCGGCTGCAGCTTCCAGCGGATCTGAAGCTGGAGTGCTGAGTAGGGCTGCACTGCTGCTGCCAGGCTCCTCCTGGTCATGTAGTGGCGAAGTGTCAACGCTGCTGCCAACATGCTGCATGGCAGATGACACAGAGCTGGACTTGGAGTATTTATTGCTGTGGCTGCCAGTGCAAAGAAGCTGCCAAGTGCTGCCAGCTTGTGGCCCACCACCACGAGCACCACCAGCATTCCTACTGCTCGTGGTGTTCCGGTCTCTGTTGCTGGTGGCGGGAGCATCCCCACCAGGGAGAGTGCCTCCTAGTCGGCTGCTACTGCTGCCGCCATTCCCTGAACCTCTACCAGCATCGGACTGAGGGTTGTACTCAGTTGCTGGTTTCCACGGGTGGAGCCCCTCAGGTGCAGCCGCCGCCCTTATGGCATTGCTCGACATGAAGTACACTAACTGCAAGTCAGCAGAAGTCACCATGATTAGTCACACATTGTAGCAGCAACAGCAGCAGCAGTCTAGTGCCACTAGGAAAGCATGTGACTACTGAACGTACATCATCAACGCGGAGGCATACCCCAGGGGTAACAAGCCTTGGGCTTGCTGTCTTGAGCAGACAAGTTGAGCTATAGCCTAAAAGCATCCATTGCCCGGCGGCAAGACGGAGGCCCTTGCAATAATTTCAAGGTTCCATTACTCAGAGCATTTCTCCTCTCTCTCCATTATTTTCACTATCCTTGTACAGAGCAGCCCACAAACTCCACACCATGTTGAGATGCAAGCAGGCATATGCGTGTGTACTTACAGCAGTGGGAGTTGGTGTTGTGGAGGAGTAGGGCACAGCACGGCTGACATGGAAGGTGCCATCGTCTGATATCTTGAAAGCCCACCAGAAGTAATGATTGGTGGCGATGGCATGACGTACCCCCCGTGGCCCACAGTAGCGCGCCAGCTGCAAACAATAACACAGCAAAGACAGTCAGACAGTTGCATATTCAGGTGCAGGCTAACGAGGCACTGACACTACATAAGAGAAGAGTGAAAAGGACAATCTGTCCCCACAAACATGAGATGAGTGCAGCAACACGTAGCAATTGACCTAGTGGGACACTCATTGACAGCATGCAACAGTAACACATACAGTGACCTCGCTTACATTGCAAGGCCTACAAAGTTCTAGCCTGACATCCAGCACAGGCGCATGTTACTGGCATGGCAACAGAGCCATGCTGGCCTGAGCATGATCCTAACTAGTGACGTCACACATTACAAGCGATGCACAGTTGCAAGTGTGTTGCCAACGCCGGGTCCATGCACATAACAGTAGACGGTGCCTTGGAGCCATAGGTATGACTGGAGCACTGTCAGAATACAGTTGAGCATGCCTTGCCAAGCCAGGCATGACCCACTAGCTGGTCCGCAGAAGCCTGTCATTCAGCAATCCTGGACATCTGAGGTGACAAGCAAGCATGATCTGAGTCGGCAACTGTGCCCACCTGACTCAGCAGACCGACAACAGTGCCGTGCGTGCCCTTGTGTGCTTCGCTGGATTCTGGCTGGTTCCACATCTCAACCAGCAATGGCGCGCGCACACTGTGCTGCAGCTGTCCTGCTGCATCTAGTACCTCAATTATTTGGTCATCAAACAGTAAGTCGTCTTTTATATCCTCTACTCTTTGAATAAACGTTCCCTGCACACGGTCAGCAAGTGGAGACCTATCACCCTGCACATCAGCTCAAAAAAACCTTCATCCGTGCATTAATTTTGAGGAAGTGCCACTTTCTCGTAGCATTGCATTCAGAATGCGTTTCACACTTGCTTCATCCCAGAATCAAGCCACACAAAACAAGCACATTGAACTCGCCCAACATTTCAACGCCGTGATGCCAGCTGTGCCATGCAATGTGTGCTGGCACATGCATACTTACGCGTGTTGGAACTCCCCAACTAGGATGTCCTGCCTCTCAGGTTCCTCCTCAAGTGCTAGAACGAGATCCAACTCTTCCAGTGTGTTGAGGGCCAACTTGGACATCTGACCAGCAGTTGTTCGTCGCTTGAGCTACATCGTAACAAAAGAGACATGCAGACCCCCCATGTTGAGCTGCATGACACTGCATTAAACCGTCTGATTTGTGCATTATGGGTCTGATTATGGCAACATGTCTGGCTGGACGCAAACCGCATGGCTGCTGAGTTTTCATCCCTGCCATGGCATGCGAATTCTGATTTCATCTGGGTCAAACTCGGAGCATTGGCTGCCAACACCATATAATAGTGTCACAGACACACCTGGCTATCTGTTATGGTGGGCATCTTGCCCCCCTGCAGTTGATACTTGGGGTGCCTGTTCTCCCGCAAGGCAGCATACTTCAACAGTGAATTCACAGTGTGTACCACACTTGCCTGCACTGCAAAGTAGACAGTCGCTTCCCCAGAGTTCCCTGGACAGAAATAACCAAAGTGATGCACGCTTGCACATAGACACCTTGCCTTGAGATGCGCATGTATTGTTATAAGTGGTACACAGCGTCACATTGGAAGTACAATCTGCTGGGTGCCACACAGGTACCATTGGCACTGCCTGTTGTCCAACTTGAGACATTGTTGCCCAAGGAGCTGAGAACAGTAGCTAGTATATGCCCGTGGTGGTGCACAATATTGAGGGCAGTCATGCCCAGGCTCACCTTGTCCCAGGGTGTGACATATGCAACAAAGAACTTCCCTGTCGGAGTCCGCGCCTCCTCACTCAGGAACTGCTTCACCTCATCGTCAAAGGTGGGCCAATGTACCACTGCATGTGGGTGGTAGGGCTGTCGCTTGTCCTGCTGACTGCTGCTCTTCAGCTGCAGGCTGTGGAACAGTTGCCGCAACTCCAGCTGCAAGATCTTGTCCCGTGTGTGTGTGGCTGCACAACATATAAATACGCCTTTGCAACTGACTGTTGCGTTGCTAGACATGAGTCTCAGGGACCATCCTTACAGGCTGCATTAAACGCCTGCCACCGGGCACTCTCTCGACTTGAGACGGTCCCATTGCAGCACAAACATTATAATACTCGGCAAACAGCAAAAGCAGAGATAGGGTGCAGCCATGGCAGACGCATCGATCTGTGACACCTGCAAACCAGCAGCTGGCCACCAGCTGGTAAGGTTCTGTTCCAACACATCAGCAGGCGGTGCACCTTGCTCTGTTTTTAAACACCTAAGGCAGTTGACTGCAACAAGCATCTTTGATATTGGATGCCATATTCAACGGCCATATGAGCAAGGCACACCTGGCGGTGACTTGACTAGTAGTGCAAAACAAGCATGCAATATGTGAACACCGGAGCCGCTCTTGTCCAATAGAGTGGAAGGCTGGTACCAATAACATATTGCCCTTGAGGTTTGGTAGGTTGTGTATCCATAAAGCTGGAGGCACGCCTGATGAATTGATCATGTGCAGCTGCACAAAATAAGCTCAAGGTGACTCACCAGCATAACAGCCGCAAACTGCCATAATCTTTGTTGCGGTGGGCTCATCGACGCCAAGCAGCTCAGCCAACCATCCCTCATCACCTAGATCATAGAGATAACGTGGGCTGGAGATCTTCTTGTCCACAAGCAGCTGCGGGACGTGCTCTATGTCATTAATCACCGGTTCCAAGATGCCATTGCAGAAAAGCATCGCCCAATCCTCTTGAGTTTTGAACGGCCCTGCAAGTTGCATTCAAGATGGGGTGCACAGCATTGAACGACCCTGCAAGTTGCATCTCAAGATGGGGTGCACAGCATAGCCAGCTGTTGGTGCAAGCACGTACAAGTCTCACCTGATTGCGTTAAAATATTGTTGGTTGATTCCACCAAGAGTTGACAAGGGCAGGACTATTAAAAAATGAAGAGGCATTAGAGGTGTGGGGCAAAGGTGCGGAGCAACATACAAGGGGAAACACAGGCAACAGACAGCAATCACAGTAATTTACGGCAGTGGCAGAGACTTGAACAGGTGTGAAGACGCCGAGTTGCGCATCATAAATGCTCTGTATGGTCATATACAGCAATATCGGGCTAGCGGCAGCGGGAAAGGCATGGCAACATTCTCATGCTAGCAGTGGTACATACACAACTGCTGTCAACAAAATTGAGCAGCAAAGGTGCACGAGGGTCCACTGTCACATGCCCGAGTGCATTTTGCTGTTAGTGCCATCATGGTTTGTGGCCCCCCACGCATTATGCAGAATACGAGAAGTGTCGCACAGTGACACTGCATTCTGCTGTTGCTGCAAACAGACCTTACTGGGCTGCTGGTGTAGCTGTGTGAGCTCATATGCCTGCTGCTGCATGATGGCCACAATGAAATGCACATGGAGATACACAATGAGGCCTACTTGACATGTCATGAGGCCACAATAACAGGTGCTGTTGCTCCTGCAATTGTCGCCACCACCTAAGCAGCATAGCAACATGGCCTACCTGGTACTGTTGGGGTTGTTGATGCACCTGCAGGACAGACAAAAACAATGCAGCATTTGATGCCATGTGTTTGGAAGGCACAGCATGACAGTAGTATGGCGCCAGGCAGCTAACCCTTCCAGCAGGACAACTGGTATATAACACAAGCGCGCAGATCTTCATGAACACATGAAGTTGTCCTCATGCACTGTTAAACAGCCATTGAACTGCATGCTGGCCTATATTCTGACACTAGAAAACGCATCTTGCAAGATCAATACATCACACACTATTGCTGCCCTATCCCGCTGCGATTGCTGATGGCGCCCGGTGAGTTCAGCCTGCAGCAGTGAGTCCCACCGCATCCCCGCCGCAATTTCAGCTGCTGGGGCTACCTGGTGCTGCAGTGGTATTGACATGCGCAACACTTGCACGTCCACACCAGTATGGCTGTGGCTGGCTGAAGCTGCCCAGTGACTGTTATTGCTGGTATTGGTTGCTGTGATGTGATGCAGCTAGCAACATATACACCCTGCTGCTATAAAGTGCAGTTGAGCACAGTTGCCGCACCTGAGAACTTCGCAAGCAGTACATCTTTATTTCCAGGCGTCAGGCCTGGAACTTGCTTGAGACCCTCGCGAGTAGCCGTCTTGAGCGCTTCCTCATCTGAATAGTCATTGGCTACCAAAGCCGCAATATCTTTTGCATACTCGACTGCCCTGTCACCCAGCCATTGCTGCAAGGCCTTTCGCAAGACCTCATGCTTTGCCTCCGCGCCTATTGACATCCCTGCATGCTCAGCATCAGGCATACACATGTTGTTGCTCCTGCAATTGTCGCCACCACCTAAGCAGCATAGCAACATGGCCTACCTGGTACTGCTGGGATGGTTGATGCACCTGCAGGACAGATATGGACACTGCATGCGGTTGATGTTGGGCTGCAACAGCGGTAGGAAGGCATGGCAACAGCATGATGCTGGCAACAGTACAAACACAGCTACTGCAAGGAGAATGGTTGAGCAGCAGGGGTGCGGCAGGGTCTAGTGTTACATGCCGGGCACCCCCTGTAATTGTCCCATTGCTGCTGCCGCTGCCGCCACCGCTGCTGCCTACTGCTGCTACAGTCACCCGGGCGCCCACAATATGCAGCGGGCACCATCACCTGGCTGCAGCGCAAGCTCATCTCTGCTGTTGAGTATGCAAAGATCACTCAAACCAAGACAGTTGATTGAGGCTAACACTGGCTACCACAGCGCAAGCTGGTGATGCTGCTGTGCGCTTGGCAGGACACAACCTGCTGGATGGCAGTATACAAGATGCTGATCTGGCTGGAAGACTGCTGCTTGCCTGGCTGTCCCGTCTACTTCTGTATAACAGGGGGACCGCCGCAACAAGCCCAACATTTGCCGAAATCTGCCCATGCACCCCCACCACTGCTGCTGTTCTTCGCTTAGTACTGCTGCACATGCCAACAATCCTGCTACACCCCATAAGCTGCTGCCGGATAGTGCTGCTGTGCATGCCACCGTGTCCTGATGGAAACCCCAACGTGCCCCACTGCCATCATTGTTGGTGATGGCAAGTGAGCACAACAAAAACCAGCTGCTGCATATCCAGGTACTGTCCCAACAACCCCAACGTTTGCTGTAGTATCCCCACGCATCCCCGCCGGCTGCCCTGCCGCCGCCACTGCTGCTGACTGCCATTGCGCATGCCAACAGGTCCTGACCAACTGCAGCAGCTGCAGCTGCTGGAAATTTCATGCTGCTCCCTCTGTGAAAGTATGCAGTGTGATTCCCATGAGTCCCCACCACTGGCCCCACTGCTGCCGCCTGGCTGTGGGATAGCGTTACTGTGTGTCTTACCAGGCTCCAACTAGCAGTGCAACCCAAGTCAGCCAGTGGACTGTTGCTGCTGATCTGAACTGCATAAGAGCAGCTTCTAAACCCAGCATGGGGCGCTGCTGCTGTGAGCTGGCCGCTAGTGCCGCTGATGCAACAAGTTGTGGCTTGGAACAGGCAGTAGCTGCCCAAGACATACCTATCACTGCTAGTGACAACTCACGCACTGCTGCTGCTGCTCTGGGCTGTACTGGATCGTGTGCACTGCAACCAGCTGCAGATGTTGGAAGACTGCTGCTTGCCTGGCTGGCATCGTCTGCTGCTGCATATCAGGGGACCACCCCCAACAAGCTCAGCATATACTAGTATAAGCGACAGGCCACACAACTGGTGCAGCAGCACCCAGCTCAAATCTGAACTAAGAATCACCTGGAATTGTGATGTAAACATAGCTCCCAGCTTCCAGGGTGTCGCCATCAAGCATTCTCACATTATCAGCTCTGCGAATGAGCCTTCCAGGGCCATGATGGCTGAGAGCCTGAAGGACTACTGCTGCGGGCTTTGGTGAAGCGAATGCCTCTAACAGCTCCGCCTCTGTGTCACCCTGGTTGCTGCTGCGACCCCAAATCTGAAGTCTGTTGGCTGCCATCTCAGAAACTGTGTCTGCTACTTACTGCAACACGATGTTCTGGGTAGGACGCTCTTGTCGGTGGCCCTGTGGCAAAGCAACAAAGTGCGCGGTGCAAGGTCAGCATGGACAACGCGATCTAAGCCCAGCGGATAGACCTGACGCACCCCGGCACTATGAACAGGCCGTGCGGGGCCGACGGGGAAAGCTTGTGCCGGGCAACAGCCAACAGCAGTTCCAGCTCACAACACTACGCTGGGGCCCCTAGCAGTAGGCCGGGGACCCACGTAGTGTTGCTTGCATTATTTGCATGTTTC
>JABEVS010000454.1:4923-51195 GCA_018290735.1 Coelastrella sp. MACC-549
GGCAGCAGCGGCGGCGGCAGCAGCAGCAGCAGCAGCAGCAGCAATCTCTATTGAGATTTGATGTTGACATCTGCAGATACGTTGTGGATTGTGTGTAAATGCACCGAGAATTGACGCAGTAAGAGTTCTTGAAAGCATCACAATGCAGGATGTGGGCAGTGCCTGGTACAGTATCATTCCTTGCCTGGCTTATTGTAGTAGCAGCGGCAGCGGCAGCCGCAACAGCAGCAGCAGGAATGCAACAATGTCAAGGAATGTCAAGGAATCTGTCTCATTGCACATACACTCTCAGGTTGCACACTGACATGCAGAAAATGTGTTTTGTGACGGTCATGTCAACAGCAGTGAAATCAGTACAAAATTGTAAAAATATATTTTGTTACAAAAACAAAGAAAATATTTTTCCCCGGTTGCATCATCAGCCTGCTGCAATTGATACTGTAACAGATTGATGATGCAACAGGAAAAAATATCAACTTTGATGTTAACTCCACACTTGATTCCTCCATATCCTCATACCCCTTGAAGCACACCCTTTGTTAAAATCCACATCATGTGTTTCTGAAGGTAAAATTTTCACCCTGAAACTTTCACTGTTAAAGTGAAATCCTCCAGCAATATGCTCCTGGCCTTTCTTGACTTCAAGTGCAAACCTCAAGAAGTGAGACAGTCACAACCTATTCAAATCCTATTCGGCAGCCTCTCACCCATCATCAAAGTCCACCTCGCGTGTTTTTGGGTCAAAGGTGACATTCTCCAGCACAGTGCCAAAGCGGATTGCATCAAATATCTCAGGCTCACTCTGCCGCTTCAGCTTGATGGCTTTGGCATAGCAGCCACCCTCAATGTTGAACACACCTGGGGCAGCAGCAGCAGCAGCAGCAGCAGCAGCGACAGCAGCAGCAGCAGCAGCAGCCGCAGCGACAGCGTGGAAGAAAGGCTTGCTCGCTGTGTCTGCTGCCACCGGAGGGCCTCAGGACAACACCCAACACCCACAGCTCATTGCGCAGCTGATACTATCACAATAATGTCTTTAAGACACCATCAACCAAATTCAGATGTGATAATGCACAATCATTTCAGAATTTTGTTTGGCAAAACTGCAAATTGCCTGGTCACAATCATTGCATTGTTTTGGTTTGAGCAAGGCCCATCAGCAGGTTCATGATCTCAGAGAGCCTGGTAGAACAAAGTGATTGCACACATTCCAGAATAACAAAAACAAAATAACATCGAAGTGACTCTGTCACAAGCAAACAGTCAGTGATCAGTTGAGTATGTATGTGGCTGCAGGCATATGTGCATTGCCTCTCTCGCCGGCGCCAATGCAACGAGGTGAAGAGAAACGGCTGTGTTGGTATGTGGCTGCAGGCATATGAGTATTGCCCGTGTTCCTGGTGCCAGTACAACAAGGAGATGAGTTTTCTTTGTTGCTAAACAGTTGAGTTTGTGTGTTTGTACACAGACCGACCAACTCAACGGTTTAGCAACAAAGAGAACTCATCTCCTCGTTGTTGAGCTCGTCTTTTTGTGTGTACAATACAATACAGTACAATAATACTGTGTGAGTATGTGGCAGGCACGCACCGTTTGGTCCCCAGCAGTGCTCATCATCTCCAATTAGAGGCCTCTTGAAATCAGTGGACAGCGTGGTTTTGCCAGTGCCTGTGGGGGAAAATACAGCATCACATTTGTTGTCAATGCTGCTTGAGGATGTAGTGCTATTAGTTGCCAAATACCTAGTGACTAGGTGATAATGGTGCATAATGTACTGCCATACATCTCACCAAATGAATACATCTTTTCAAAACAATGATGAGTGCTGAGCTTGCAGGACTAGTCCCAGCATGAGTGCATTGTACCATGAGAAGAGTAGGTATGCAGATTATCAAAATATAACAGATCCCATGCCTGTGTCATAAGAGGCATGAGACGTTCATTGAGAGGGGTTTCAAAACGATTGATACTGAGAGAACTTCAGATTTCTTCTGTGGTTCATGCACACAAACACACTCACCTGAGAGTCCAAAGAAGAGTGTGACATCTCCTGCTGGTCCCATGTTACAGCCACTGTGAAGTGACAGCACACCTCGCTTGGGCATGTAGTAGTGCATCAGCCTGCACCAAGCAGCAGCAGCAGCACCGGCAGCAGCAGCGGCACTGAAATACACTCCTGACTTGAGTATTTCTTTTCCTTGTTCCATTACAATACGACTTGGCAGCAAAGGGACATGTATAAGCTGCGCTGCAGGTGCCAAAGAAGCTGTACTACCTGCCCCAGTAGGATACCCAATGTGTTTCAGGGCTGCGGTCCGCTGTGCCTTGAGCTCTTTGTTGGCTGACTCCAGCTCAGGAAGGATCTAGAGCAGGGCTGCCCCCACATGGACAGCGGGGCCTCGACTGAGTGAACCAATGAGGTGATTATTGGTAACTGCTTGTGATGTTCATATCCAATTGGCAGGCAGTATGCACAACACTCATGTCAACACCCTTTTTGCTTGTAGCATCCCTGATGTGATCACAATCATGATTGAATAAGTTGATCTTCATTACATATATGATTGAATAAGTTGATCTTCATTACATATATGATTGAATTAAGTTGATCTTCACTACATATATGATTGAATTAAGTTGATCTTCACTACATATATGATTGAATTAAGTTGATCTTCACTGCATATATGATTGAATTAAGTTGATCTGTATTACATATATGATTGAATTAAGTTGATCTTCATTACAATTTTTTTTCTGCCACCAGTTCTCAAAATAAGCTTGACAGGCACTGGTCATTTGCACCAGTAAATTCATGGCAGCATATATGATTGAATCAAGTTGATCTTCACTACATAGAATATGTTCATAGTATATGATAGTCCGTCTGGCATCATGCACACAACACATCAAGGGTACACCCCTGTTCCTTGTCAAATACCTGCTGTGTTTTACATATGACTGACATTAACCTCATTTACACGTCGTACATGTTTTACTACATTTCATGATAGTCAGTAGTCTTACTTACACGTACATACATGTGTTCCTGATCAAGGAACATGAAGGAACATGATAGTAGTTATCAACATATGGAAAGACCCCTTTTTCTTGTCATACACTTCATGTCAGGACTCATATCCGGGGACACAGCACTTATTTGGTTGAACCTTATATACATGTCATACATGTATTACCATCAATGATAGTCAGTAGCCAATTAAAACATACATACAAGTTTTTCCACTTGTGATGGTCAGTAGTCAGCAGTCAGTGCACATGTTACTCACGTGAACACCCCTTTCTTCATTTCTCCTGCATACTGTGTGCCCAGGATGATCATCTCACGGTGCTTCAGGCTGATGTCAATGCTGGTGCTGCTCGTCATGAAGTTGTTGTACTGCGGCAGCAGCAGCAGCAGCAGCGGCGGCGGCGGCGGCAGCGGCAGCAGCGGCAGCAGCAGCAAGTGTTTGTACGCTGACACTGTATGTCCACCTAGGAAGGGCATAGATGCCAACATATTCATTCGCCCAGGTGGAGCCTCGGTACTGGTGCCATCTCAGGCATTCAAGAAACTGAGCAGTGGCCTGCCATAATTATATAACAGCAGCAGCAGCAGCAGCAGCAGCAGCAGTATTGACCCAGACTTCTGATCTGGACTGTCACAACAGCAACCGCCATGAATCAACATGAGCCTGGCTGGTAACCAACGGGCGCATGACCTGAGGAGGAACGAATCTGACATAACAAATGACAGAGCTTTGCAAACTGTAACAGCAGAAACCGTTTCCTGTGCAAAGCCCTGGCATCACGAACACGCCAGGAGTCTGCACAGTGATCAGTTTCTGCTGAGAGTATTGCGGTCTTGCAGCAACATACATCACTTCGTGCAGAGATGCAACATACTTCAAAGATCCTGGTGCTTTGGATTTGTGCAGCATGTAACGTTTTTGGAACAATATCCGCTCATTGGCTTACTGTTGTTGGGTGAGAGTTACGCCCTGATTGGTTTGTGCCTGTGAGGCTACTGCAGGCGTGCAAGATCTCATACAGTCGTTCCACATTCTGAACCTTTAATATAATAGAGTTGAAGAAAATGGGTTGATAATAAATGGAATGAATGAATGAGTGATGTGCGACTTAACTTGCAACAAAGTACATTGCGCTGTACAAATGGCATATAATTGTTTTTTCTGCTTTATGCAGCTGGAAAACCTCAGAGGCTTGACTGTGCTGCCATGCAAATGCCATGGCGTCACCCTGAAGCCTCTGCAGATTTTCCAGAAGAGCTTAGCAGCAGATCAAAGAGACTCGATAGGAGGAAAACCACCATTGCCGGCCGCAAGGCAATTGACCGTCACATCTAGGCAAAGCAATCATCACACCTTGTTAGCTGGGAATGCACCTCCATTGTAGATGACAAAGTCTGGCTCTCCAAATTCCTGCAGCTGTTGCTCCGAGGGCCGTATGAGCATGTTGTGCATGAACAGGGCATGATAGGCGCGGCTGGTCACTATGCGGATCTTCATACGGTACTGCAGTAGCAGCAGCAGCAGCAGCAGCAGCAGCAGCAGCACAGCAGTGGCACAGCAGTGGCAGCAGCAGCAGCAGCAGCAGTGGCAGCAGCGCTGGCAATGTGACAGCGGTATCTGGTCCTTTGTGAGGGAGAGCAACACAGCTGTTGAACAGAGAACATGTTCTGCACTAATATTGCAGCACTGCATTGCGCCAATGGTACTGGCACAACCCAGGTAGGCACACCTACCTATTTTGCCCGGCAAATGTACTGGCATTCCAAATTCAGGCCTGAACTTCTTCTGGATCAGGAAAACTACTGTGCTGCATGTGGCCGTAGCAGAGAACAGCTGACACCAGTCCACCACATACTGTTGCCTGTTTACTTGCCAGGCATCTCATGCTGTTGCTCCTTTTATCTCTTTCTAGGTTTATTCAGCGTCGTTACTTGTACTGTCCTGTATGCAACCAGAGTACTCTTGCCTGCCCCTGTGTGTTCTAGCAGTTAATAAACTCATTCCGT
The DNA here is from genome assembly GCA_018290735.1 of Coelastrella sp. MACC-549. NCBI lineage: Eukaryota > Viridiplantae > Chlorophyta > Chlorophyceae > Sphaeropleales > Scenedesmaceae > Coelastrella > Coelastrella sp. MACC-549. Next base: position 9,959 of record JABEVS010000454.1, read on the forward strand.
CTTTAGCGCTGTCGACGAATGATGCATTTCAACATCTTAATTTTCAAAGTCATTACTTGATCATCTTTAAATCAACGGAAGTATACCCCAGCTCGTACCTCTGGGTCCCAGCATGCATAGCCATCAATGATGTACACACGATCAATGCTGTTCAGGAAGTCAACTGCTGCTTCACGGTTGGCTAGAAAAGTCCTGGTGGTGACGTGCACAGGTTCAACAGCAGCAGCGGCAGCAGCAGCAGCGGCGGCGGCAGAGGCGGGGCCGGCAGCAGTTTGTAAGTTTCAAGTAGTCTGTCAGGTTGCAATGGCAGTGCAGCAGCAAGAAGAACAAGATCGTGGGCCCCACGCGGGGTGATGGTGCTGCTTCAGGCACATTTATGTGCAGATGCTGCTGAGTGCTTGACATGTCAGGTCGCACATGTGAGTTGACAGATTATTTGGGGTCTGTTAATAACCGTGAAGCTGGGTGATGCAGCTCAAACAGGAACGCACTACTGTGCTGCATTCAATAGGGGCCTGCTGCTGCTTGAATGTCGATATGGTCTCCGTTGCGCTCCAGCTGCCTGAGTGCATTACGCTATCAAAAGGTTTTATTGATCATCAGTGGTGTTTGCTTGCCTGTCGTCCATCATGTAGTTGGGGGAGTACTGGCCCCACCAGACATCCTTCTCAAATTCTGTTTCTCGCACAACACGCTTGTCTTTGGGGCTGCGGCCAGTTTTCTTGCCTGAGGATGTAGCTAGTGCTCCGTTGCTGACTACATGGGTTCCTGGCTCAAAGTGAAGGGCCTGCAGGTGCAAACCGCAGTAGCGTAAGCAGCATCGCCGAAACCCACCTGACCTGAAGAAACCCCGCAAGCTACGGCAACAGTGCAGCAGGCAACGCATGACAACCAGATATGTACCTTTTCGTAGAGTTCGGCAGGTGCGAGGTTCCTGTAAACTGCCCGTGGAGCCAGACCCGAGTCCTTGCTGAAGGCCGAGTTCAACAAGAATGAGGGGTCATGGCCTTCATTACGAACGTCCTCCTGCACACTGTCAATCCAGTTATTACTATGCTACATGCACACTCGCAAATGATTGCCAAGGGGGTTGTATGTCTTCGCACCGTCAGAATCATAGCAACAGCCGTTTGATGGATACCCATGCAACTTCTGTGGACTTCTTTCTTGCAAGCAGGCCCTCTGCCGCCTACACTGAGCAGTCACGTGCAAAGGTATGGGAGCAAACTGGGGCTTAACAGGGGATGTGTATTGCAGCTGATCAGGTATGAGCAAGTGATCTCAAATCATACGTCACATAAGGAAAGCGGGATCTGGGGCGTTGTCACTGGTGGCAGCAGTCTGGACACTGTTGCGTAGCTAACAATTTTTCCAGCGCACGTGCTGAGCGGACAACGTGATGGCAGCTGTTTACTTAGCGACATCAATGATCGCTTTAAGGCATGAGTATGCCAGTGGCGGCATGAAGGTACATTAAGCTTCAATCGACGATGTCGGAAGTGTTGGCAGTACATGTAGTGCATACGCAGCGCTAGCGGTTGACTAGTCAACGAAGTACTTCACCTCGGCAAGCAGCTGACAACTTGTGGCACCTGGGCGCACAGTTCATGCTGTATACCGTTCCCATGCATATAGATGAATCCAGTGCTTGATAGTATATGTGTTGATAGTATATGTGTACCTTTGATAGTGTACGTGGTCGCCGAGGCTTCGAGATAACATTGATATCTCTCCTGGTACTATTGTTAGAGATGTGCAGTGCAGATTAGCTCAGCTTGTGACAGCAGCTGCCGCAGCTGCGCGGCGCAGCATGGTTGTGGCACAATTGTACAAGTACTTGTCTGCAGTGCTGAGAATTCATTTGGAGTCCAAAGTTCAGGCTGTCAGGCTGACATTCTGCGCAGAGCCAATACTACTGCAGTATGCGGCCCACATGTCATGTGTATCATTGATACATGCACACTATGCAGATGTAGTGAATGCACAGTGGCACTGTACTAGTACTAGCGGCCCGCCTTGGCATCATGCATGTTGGCAATAGTAGCACTCAGTACTACTATTGTGCCTAGTAGGCACAACAGCAATCATTGCCGGGCGGTCCCAGACCGCCAGTGACTAGTGGCAAGTACTATTCCCCCTGGAGGGCCGGGGTGCCCCAGGGCTGGGGCCAGGGTGAATGGTATGGTGCAACATATGGTATGGTATGGTGTGGTACTGTTGCCGCCAGTGCCATGGCAGTGCAATGCTAGTAAATACAGATATGATATGAAGAAAACACCCCTGGCAGCCCATGCCATGATATCATTCATTTCAATCAATTGAAACTTGTGTTGCATTGCATCTTGCCATGATGCCATCATGGCGGCGACTGGCCGCCAGAGGCATGATCCGCTGACGCCTGCATCCATCATGAATGAGCAAGTTGTTTGAAGCAGTGAACCAACTGTCAGTGCGGACGGCCTGCAGCTGCAGGATTCACAGCACAGAGCAAACTTTGATGAACAAAAGAACTGGCAAAACCTGGTCTTTGACTAGTGAGCCAATTGTGTGCCACCGTGAGTAGTGCTACATCCTCGGATCGGGATGGGGTGCGGTTAACCAGCAACATTGCTGGCAGCAAGGTTTGGATGACATCATATCACGAGGCTCGGAGTGCCAAACCGGGTGAAGTAAATTTCACCTGCCTGCCAGTGGGGAAGGCTGATGTAGTCAGGCTTTCATAGGCCTGCGAGGGCCTTAGTAAAGCTTTACTAGACCTTAAGGTTCTCCGAGGCCAGGCATGCCTCGTATGTATGCATACAATATCATACAGTTACGTGAGTCATGTACGCTGAGCCGGGGAGGCTCCCCATGGATGGTATCATTGGCAGTGCGGCACTGCCTAGTAGGCTTGGGGATGGTGCAGAGCTCCCCAACTTCCTTGAAGGAACCCAGCTGGCTGCAATGAAACCACTTCATTAGTCCAAATCCAAACTGCCATGAGTCAGGCTTGCATGACATTGCACTGCTCCCTATCGAGTTGCACTTGATGAACACAATACTATGTGGCCCAGAGATGGCATTTGATACGGCATTGGAGGTCTTGAGGCAGAGCTGCAGCAGGCCTGACTCACTGATCAGTCATGAGTCATTGCGGCTGATTAGCTCTGATCAGCTCATGAGCCATGGCAGTGGGCCGCTTGTAGCTACTATCCACGCAATGAGGCTATAGCCTACTGATCATGCTACTATCCACGTGGTGACCACGCATGCTGGTATTGCAACCGACTTGAATTCAACTCGATGGTCGAGTTGAACTCGACAGGGCGCCATTGACACAGCCAGTAATTCAGTGGTCTTCGGAAGGCGCTTGGGCTCAATCCAATGGTCTTCGGAAGGCTTCAGTCACTAAGTGACTGCTCAGTCACTCCAGACCTCACTTGGCAAGGTTCTGGACTGAGACAGAGCTGCCAGCTGCACACTGGCAGTGTGTGTATGACTTGCACAGTATACTATACTATGATGCTGTATCATAATGTAACACTGTGTATCTTGTAGATACTGTTGAAGTTCGTGCCCGGCAACCGTTTGGTATTGATAATTTCTCAAAGATCGACTGTACACATGTGTTGTTGCCACCTGCAGGTGGACTGCAGCCAAAACAACTTTCAATGATCAGGCCTGGCCAGTGGCCGGCCGGTCCAGATTATTTGTTATGATACAATCATATAGTATGATAGGCCTGACGCCTATCAACTCTGCCAGCCTGGCAGTGCCTAAGGCACTGAGTGCCTGGCAGAGTGAACTATGACGGACATACCAGCATACTATACTAGCACTGTGGCTCTAACCAACAAACAAATCCTGAGATGAAATCGTCTAAACGACTTGAAAACCTCTAAGCATTGGACTGCAGCACAGGTGGCACATGCGGTGCTCATGCAGTAATGCGTGCACATGAGCATACAGCCTACGTATGCCGGGCTGTTAATCTCAACATAGTACAACTACAAACAACATCGGCATGCTATTTGGGCGTTGTGAAGGGCTATCAGGCGATCAAGGGCCATGTTGCCATTTGGCCCCGCGGCCCGTGCTTAATATCGCCACTGCCCGATCAGCATGTTACTTCTAGAACTTGAAGAAGCCAATATAGCTGCTCGGGCGCAGTTGATGTGCCGTTTCAAGCTCACACATAGCACAACAGTAGCACTCGTCACTGCAAACACAAGCAGCTGATCTGCAGACTGGACACTTGTTCTCGGCAAGGTACGTTCGATCTAATGCACGCCAGTCAGCGTGACAATTTCGTGTTTTCCTTCAAACTGGTTTATATTGCAGCTGCAGTATGGCCCGAAAGATTGCCTGCTGAATACCTGCTGCTGGAATGTTGTAGTGGCCAACGATGATTACAAAGCCGTTGCTCTAGGATGTCATTGCGTTCATTGCGTGTCCTTACCGGGTACATCCCTGCATGTCAACGTCCTGTTGCACGTTTTGGCGGGAGAGAGGTCTGACCTCGTCTGTTTCCTGCATGAACGTGAATATACCGCAGTAAAGTCAGCATCCAAATGAAGCTTACATTCGTCGCAAGCGTTCTGGTGGTGGCGCTGCTCTCCGGTATGCATGAGGAAGGCAGTGTATCGTTCTCCTCTCACAGCTGCTGCAGCAGGAAAGGTCACAGCACGTGCATACTCAGAGTGACGTTATCAACGTCCTTATGTGCTCAAATGGTCTCGTATCACTCGGCAGTCGCGCGGTCAGCCAGCATCAGCCATCACATATGCCGAAGTTCCAAACTGAGTCGGCGCTTGCACACATGTCATGCCTGATCAACAGTGCTGTTGTGTGCTCACACCTCATGCATCCTCCCCTATGCTACAACAGAAACACCACCAACCACCAAAACACCCATCTGACGCATTCTCCCCCACGCACACATGCACCAACACTGCAGGTGCAGCAGATGCAGGCCGTTTGCTGCGACAGGACTCATATGTCACTGTCAAGGGGCAGACCCCGGGGGGCCTGTACGCCAAAGCAGACAAGGCAGAGGCACTTGCTGCTGATGCATCAAAGGGCATCCGCTACAATGGTGGTAAGCACTTATCGCATTCGTCCCTCGCTCGCATGAATAGTGATGTATGTGTCTAGCTGTGGCTGTGTTTGGCTGTGACTCTTGAGCCTGCCAAAGGTCCCTTTTAGTCAGCCATGCAGTGCCATGGTAATAGACCAGGATTTCTGATGACATCTGAAGACATGCTGAAAAATTGCCCTAGCTGCCACCCTGCTGATGCAACAACTCGATGTACTACCCCTGCCCCTAGTGCTGCTAGAATCATTCTGCATCGGATGCAACCACTGGTTGATAGCTGAGCTGTCTAAGAGCCTAGTAGGTTATCAGTATACACACAAAGTGTCGCGAGCTGCAAACATACTGTAATGATGTGTCACTCTAAACTTACTCTGCTCCTTTTGCTGCTGCTGTTGGTTCTGCTGCTGCTGCTGCTTCTGCTGCTGCTGCCTGGTCCACCATCAGGTGACGTGACCATGTCTGGACCAATGTACCCTGGATCCCGCTCAAGTGCCACAACCGGTGGAGCTGCAGCAAAATCAGGTCAGTTGGCACGTGTACACTTCTTCAAACAGTCTACAGTGTGCTAGTTGAGTCCGACTCACTGAGTGCAATCTGGCAAGTGGCAAGGCCGTGACATGCTGCAAATCATCTGTCCTAAGTGGGGGCCACTCCACAAACAACAAGGGCCATGTAAGGGCTTTGCTGCCAAAAAATGTCCTCGATCAACCACTGGGTAGTGTGAGCTCTTAGCAGCAAAGAACACTGCTGTTTTGCAGTGCATGATTAGCAAAGCATCAACCAGGATGTAGGGCCTATACAGCCAGCAACTCAGTACAATTGAAGGTGACCAAGCAATCCATGCAAGCCTTGCTGAGTCAAAGCACAATCATGCCATGTCACTTGCTCATCATGGCATGCAGCAGGCCCATTTCCAGCCTGGAAAGGCATTGCTTTCAATCCATGTCTGCTGTTCTATTCTTTTCAAAATCCAGATTGGATTTCAAAGAAATATAATACAACTCAATACAGTACAATACAGTACAACTTGTACTTGAGGGCCTCCAAGCCTGCTGTCTCATCTATCTAATTCATGTCACTGGATGGCCATCAGCAGCATCATTCATCATCCATCAATCTCCGCTGCTTCAGGCAATACCATGGCAGAGGCAAACGTCAACCTAGGTCTTGAGGTCATTGCCGCAACTGAGCAAGGAGCCCGCGCTGTTGCTGGCTCTGGCGTGTCCAACACCGCTGCAGTTGGTGCAAGCGTTTCAACCAACACTGCAACATTCAGGCCAGGCACAGTGCGCAACAAGGGCAGCGTTGCATTCACAGACATTGCTCCCAACTCAGCTGCTGTTGACAACATGGGCAACGGTGAGTCACTGCTCGCCTGGCTTTGTTCAGTGTGCTGTATTGTCAGAACAAGGCTTTGTCTTTTTGAGGTTTAGCGTTTTGAGCTTCAGGCATCAACAGATGTACCTGGCGTGTCAGGTGATGCTAGCAGATTACATGAAACCCTGATGCATCATCATAAGCCTGAAATTCAAATTGTAACGCTTGAGGTCTGCATACATCAGCACCCCTCGCAGTGTGGGGCTGAGGCGTGCAACTGGTCATGGGATTCTTAGCTAGGAACGCACAATTTGCACACGCGGTGGTTTAATCCAGGTATACACAGCATGGATCCTACTGCTATGTCGTCAATACGGTTCTATCATAGGGCCATACATTATTCTGGTTGCTTGGCGCAGGATTCAAGATTCCATGCGTTCCTTGTGTTTGTTGCTGCTGCAGGTCCTGCAGCCATTGCTGTGGGCGAGCAAGTCGCTGCCATGGCCCGCAGCAGTAGAGATACATCCACAAGACACTGGGACAACTGATGCCATCATGATTGAACCATTTCATCTGTGACGGGCGTGACGGGCACCAGGGAACCATGAACTCAGCCCAGGCCACCAGAGAATGTTGTTGCCACAATGGGCTGGGTGATTTTGCAGGGAACGTAATCGAGTATGTTTGACTGAGCATTGCTGACAGTTTAATATGCTTTGAACAGGGCATGCTGTCGTTGACCTGACCATGGACTCAAGCCAATTGTTGACATCTTCGCGTTGACCACGTCCTGGGCTAACCATCTACACTGCGTTCCTTGTCATTCCTATAATCATTGCTGTATTCATATCAAGCATTGTCATCATCATGTTCACCTCCGGGGCATGGAGTGCATCAAAACACGTGAGGCATTCCTCAGGTTTTCATTGTTATGTTACCTTTTTTACTACTGCACATTTGTTTCATTTGTTTGTTATTTCTGGGAACACCCATTGAGACACAGGAGAGGGGTGTACTTGGGCAGTGGTATGCATTTCTTGGACAGCTGCGAAGCTGTTGCATTTTCTGCCTGAGGTTAGAAGTTAGCGGCCAATTTTGCAGGTTACTGTGTTGAAGGTTGCTTCTGTCATCACACACATTTCATCAGACAATTTCATTGCAGGTGGTGGCATGCTTTGCCATGCTCAACATTGCTGCAAGGAGTAGGGACCTCTGCAAACGATTGTCACCTGCTTCACACACATTGCCAATGTGATGGTCAGCATTTTGAGCCACAGGTGATTGCAAGCAAGACAGCTGCAAACTCCTGAGCTAGTAGGCTTGCATCCGTTTTATATTCAGCACAGTGTCGCTGGTCTGAAAGTCTCATATGTGGACCAAGTTGGTTACAATCACCCCTGACTCAGTGTGACATCTGTTGGTTGCAGCCTTGCTGGTTTGAAACCATTCGTGTCAGGCTCACACACTGTGTGCCATGTGTGTCTAGTACTGCTAGTGCTGGGCCAGCACTATGGGCTGACTCGATTGGCTGTCAGAGAGTGGGCAAATTTGGCCACTGTGGGCCGCAGTCACTTTCTTGGGCCTCAGGTCACCAGGGAACCGTGCCCAACAATGCTACTTGTCTGCAATACATTTGCATCATGTTGTCTGATCAGCAGATGGCACTATGCCATAGAGACATGGTGTCATTTTCTCAGCCTTGCTGCAGGGTTTTTCAATCTGCCGCAGGCTGCAACACAGTACAGTCTTTTGGGTGCTGCAAAGTTACTTGCATCGCTGCTGTTGTGGCTATTTTCGCCGAAAGGGTTGGTTTTGGTGGCGGCAAACAAGGACGCACATGCACGCTGGGTACGTACCAGTTCAATGCTTGCATCATGGCCCACAAAAGTGACTGTTGGTCTGTTACATCACCATAGCTGAGGCATCAGGCTTAGGACTGCTGTAGTCATTGGTTCTTCTACATGATTGATTTTTCCTCACAAGGTTTGCTTGTTGTCGCTGTGGCTGGTTCTAGTACCTTTGTTAAACAGGTGCCTTGCCAAGGCAGTGGCGCTGCCCAACAGTTGCAGCCGGCTAGCTCTATCATAGACAGTTGTGGCACAGCTTTCTTGCGGCAATCATTGCCGCAAGAAAGAGTGATGATGACTCACTGAGTGGCAGCCAAGCTGGGTATTCTGTCATATAATTGAGTCATGATGGTTCTAGCCTAGAATAAAGTTCATGCCATAACATCTATTCAGTGTGGCACCATATGGTGTTTCTTGTGCACCTGGCAACACCAATGTGTTGTCATACTTGGTCAAAGCCCGGCACGGTGCTGCCAGCAGGCTTTGCTGAAAGGTGGCTAGGAACTTCCTAAAGTACCTGTGTATTGTCCTACTATGGTGGAGGTGCATGCCACATCAATTGTAATGCTGGGCAATTAGACCTGCTGAAAGAGGGTAGGACTCCCATGATGATCATTTCAAGGCTGTGTGGGGTTGTTATCAGACAACTGCAAGCCTATGTAAAACTTTTCGGAAACTGAGCCATGCAGCAAGTTGAAATGCTATGACAAATGCGCTGACATGCGTTGGGGGCGCCACCCTGGTATGATGCTTGTGCCTGCCTTGGCTGCCCTTGCTGCCCACCAGCTGCCACCGACGTCCTGCACCGAGTACCTGTAAAAAAGAGGAGAAGAAAACGGGTTGTATGGATTGTTCATAGTCATATGATACAACAAACAACCTCTCTAGGTTTAACCCAGATCTTGCCGAATGCTTCCTAGGCCTGTGGCGGGCCGCCCAATTGGCAATTGAGCAGCTACTAGCTGCCACAGTCACAATTGGCGAGCCTATTCCTGGATGCCCTATCTGTAGCCACAAGACATGGACCAGCTGGTGATTCACCAGCTAGGGCCAGCATACTATGCATCCTGCAGCAGCCAGCTATTGGACTGCACAGTCATGCCTACAGCACTATCAAATATGTATTTTGGCGGCCAGGTGTGCGCGCATGCTGAGCGCAGTGCACTGCCCAGCCCCGGGGGCCCAGTGCACTGGGTGAAGGCAACAACACTTGGTCCGGCCGGCGGCCTGCCTGCTAGCCAGCTTACACTCAACACTGCCATTGTTAGATGGTTTCAAACTGTATTGAGAATGGGGTAAAGTTGTGTTCTGTGACAGCTTGTCACTGCTCACCAACACTACATAGCACATATGGTTACCACTACAAGGTGACCCAGTGCCAGTGGCCTGGGCCAGGCTGCTAGCAGGTGACCGGCATCCACGTCTTTCCGCACTCATTTGGAAAGCAGCTGCCAGCCAGTCACTGATTATCAGCCTGACGATAGCACCAACCCGACTGCCATTACTGTTGGACTTGTATTGTTGTGTTTTCACCCTGGTTCCTGCTGAGCTGTGCCGCACCATGTATATAACATACTCCTGATCCAATTACTGTTGGTCATAATTGGCCTGTGCGCAGATTGAGTACTGCTGAGCATATGAAAAATGTAAGTTGGTTCGCATCGCAGCTGCCCGCTCGTGAGACTTGCCCCCGAGATGTCAACGTCTGCTCGTACGTCATATTGGGTTGAAGCACTGATGCATAGGCGCAATCTACAACCTATTGGTGTTCGTTAACGAATGTTGGGTGCAAGTCGGGTCACGTACTGACTGTGGTTGTGTGATTCAGCGCAAGCAGTGTACCAATGTTGCTTGTGTCAAGAATGAATAATCAACCACTGTGGATGTCAGCTATGCGATCATCGGCAAATGGAGGTGAGGCGTGAGGAGTGTAGAGCTGCACAGCCCCCTCTGATTACTATTGGCAATGCAGACGTTACGAGTCTGTATGCAGAGAGTTCAAAGGCTAGATTCGCACTCTTCAGGCGACGTAACCTGCGAGCCAGGCACTAGCATTATTCCGCATCTTTCCTGTTAGAATCCCGCTCATTCTGTGTCAACATTCCTGGAATGCGGCTCACCGCACATAGGCGAGCCATAGTCAACGGCATTGGGCATGCAGTAGTGTCACATTCACACCTGATCATCCCTCTAAGCAATGATGGCGCGATCGTGCGCTGCAGCAGTGCTGGCCTCGGCCGTACTGCTCCTGGCCCTGCCAGCGAACTGCGTCAGGCTCTCTCCCGATCTGCCCCCTAGAACTGTCCCATATGACAGTGGCCTTACAGCTGTACAGAACCTGCCATTTGACTACAACAACGGAGTGTTCACCACCGTGAAAACAGCCCCAGGATGCGCACCCGAGCAGGTGGGTTAGCCAGCAACACTGCGCTCTGATGGGGCCAAAGGTCCACTGCAAACTTCATTTTGTTGGCTGAGCGCTGCAATAACGCGATAACGAAGCAGTGCGGGCAGGGTTTGCCATTATCCACCAACCAGCACGTGACTGCGCTGGCGTAGTGCCTAGTGTCAAATAACCGCCACGAACACACGCGCTATGCAATCGCCACAGTAGACAGCCGTCTAACTTTGCTTGTATACATATGTCTACTGCAGGTCAGCCTGACATACTTCGGTGCTGATCAGCTTGGTCAGATGTCAGTGCTTGTCAGCTGGGCAACTTGTGATGCTACTGTGGAAACACCTGCAGCCCTTGGTGACTGCACAGGCAGCAGCAAGAAGGGAACCGTTACAGGGCCACTATCCATCAACGGCATCACTTCAGCTGTGTACTATGGCCCCAGCACAAATGGCCAGTTCCCATATGGCAGGCACAGCAGCTTCTGGCATCTGAACTGGCCTAAGAAGCTGGCCATTGGCAGGCCCACCAGTTACGTCTATGACTACAGCCAGTTAGGAGGCCTCAAGTATGCTTCACCAATCCTCCACCATGTGCTGATCACAGGTAACTCTCCTGCTGCAGTCAATAAATGCAGTTCACGCAGCACAATCAATCAAAATTCGCAGCGGCAGCCATACACCCTGCAGCATGAAGTGTACTTTGTATCAACCAGTCGATCAGCTCCATGGGGCTACAATTAAACAAGAATGTGTGTATAATTGGGTACCTCCAGGCAACCCCCTCGCACGGAAACAAGCACACTCCAAACTTGCTGATGGGGTCCTGCAGTTGGGCGTGTCTCAGGCTCAGGCTGATAATCAGCAACGTCACCAAATTTTAGCCCACCAAGTTGTCGAACCTGCAGTCCTTTCTGGCTTATATATATGTATATGGGTCACATGGCTTCCAGGGCCAGCAGGCTGCCACTGCATTCAGATGGCAATCACTATCTGCTGCTGCTAACATGGCACCACCATGATACTATCCAGTAGCCTACTGGAACGGTTCAGTGCCATGCTACTCTGGCAGAGTCTAATAATGAGTTGCTGCTGCTGCTGCTGCTGTGGGTCGCTGTTGCTGTTGTCAGGCCTGCAGCCAGGTGTGAAGTATGACTATGTCATTGTGGACAACGTGCAATCAGCTGGTGTTGCAGGTGTCAGCTCATTCCACAATTTCCGTGATGGTCATGGCCATGGTGGCTTTGGTGGAAACCACCGCCAGGGCCAGTGGGGTCAGAACCCCTACTTTGGCAGTTTCAAGGTGAGCATCTTAGCTAAAAACTTTCATCGGATAAATCATTGGCACGTCACAGTGCGGGGACTCCACCATGATGCGATACTAGTGGGGGTGTGGGTCTGTAAACTTTACCCAATGGGTCGGACTCGCAAGCCTCGCCATCATGCTGTGCAGATTGCAGGCACTGCCTATAAATTTGTATTTTTAACTGGAGAAAGGTCCTTTTCAACTGACATCAGTTAATATATCAGGCAACAAGGCTACAAATGAGAAATAATCAACACAACTGTATACAATGATGCTTTGTGACCCAGGCCCCTGGAACCTACACTGGCCTTCCATTCCTGCCCCTATCAAAAGCAGCAACAACAGCAGCCGCCAACCCCGCCCATTTCTGGCCACCATCACCCCCTCATGGTGGATTCGGCAAGTCAGCATTCCCCTTCAAGGTTGCTGTCATTGGAGATCCTGGCCAGACATATAACACCACAGACACACTGAGCCATGTGCTGGCATCAAACAGTGACATGCTGTTCCTGCTGGCTGATTTTTCGTGAGTTCACCTTTGCGAGGCTGTCAAAAACATCCTGCAGTGTCAGTTCAAACACATTGCCATCAACAGGGTCTGTAGATGAGCGTCATGGGCACTCGTTGACAAAACACAGCATTGGTACATCATGATCTCGAGCAACACAGGCACGAGGCATGCAGGACACTAGCTCGATCAGCCTAATAACCTGCCAGGCACATTCAACGAAGGTTCCGGTGATCAGTATCACGATGATGCCACCATTTGTGCCATACTATCAGTGGCAGCAGCCTGCTGTCTGTGCCCAGTGCAGCAGCAGCAGATGATCTGCCACAGCTGTACTTCCCTGCCACCTGATAGGTGAAACATGCTTGGCTTTAACAGATGTTTGCTCAAAGGCCTGCTTTCTTGGGTTTCACTGCGCATGCAGATACGCTGATCGCCCTGATCTGCCCACTACCCTCCCAGCCGGCTGCAACATCACAGCCTACAGTGCCACCTCCCTCACCTACCAGCCTCGCTGGGACACATGGGCCCGTGTGTTCCAGACTGTGCTGGCAAAGATTCCATTCCTGCACGCCAACGGCAACCACGTGAGTTGATCAACTGCTGCAACTGCTTGCACTGCTGTGATTGCTCCTACTTCAAGGAGCTGATTGATAACATGCAAGTACTGCATATCACTCAATGAGCAATTGTTGCGGCTGTCAGTCACAGCGTTGCCAAGTACCACTCAGTGGTACTGACTACGGTAGTCAGCAGCAGTGAACTTCAATGCACCACAACACAGCACAGAGAGTGCCACCAGTGGCCAACCAATAAACTCTACTCTACTCAAGTTAAATACCCACAGTGTGGGCATGTGACATTCAGATCCGCTGCATCCCGGATTGCATCCCGGACTGCACCATTGAATGACTCATCTGCGTCCTGTCTGCTGCCACTGCAGGAGGTGGAGACTCTGCCATTGTGGGGTTTGCCTTACAACTCCAACTTCACTTTCCGCGACCTGTCCTACAACTCTCGCTACATTGTCCCTCAGCAGGGCCCACTTGTGCTGCCCACAACCGGTCCCGTCCTCCCCCAGCCCAACGCTCCTCTGGATGCCAACTCCCCGGGCTCACCATCACCCAATGCATACAAGAACCTGTACTACAAGGCGGAGATCCCAGGTAAGGCATGCAGCTGGCCAATGCCTCATAGTAAAGCGTGTGAGCACCGTGCAACTGCAGGCGCTGCCGTCCGGCGTCTTCAAGTTGAAGGTGTGCTGAGTTCTTTTGTGCAGCAGCAGATTGTCAGGGTGAAGTCCACGGGCTGCATCATCTGGCATTGATTCAGCCAGCAATCAGCTGCGTTCTGTCAAAGTATTTTGAATATAATGGAAATTGAATGCAAGCCCGGCACTGCTGCTCTGATTGCACAGCATTCTTGCCTGTGTGTTCCTACTGGAGAAGTTCTTTGCATCAGCCAGCAAGGTCAGCCTGGCATCAACCATGTCATTGTGTCAGTGACATAATGCTGTGTGTGGTTATTGCCCAGGTGTCGCCACCACCATCTGGCTCACTAGTTACAGCCCCTATGACGTGAATGGCTTCTCAACGAACAGTGAGCAGTACCAATGGCTGCAGACAACGCTGGCAAGCGTGGACAGGAGCAAGACACCCTGGCTGATTGTCAACTGGCACGCACCTGTGTAAGTGCTGCTGCAGCTTGCTAGCAACATCATACAGGTGGAGGATTTGTGAGCAGACATTTGATGTCAAGCAGTCACTGCTTGACATGTATTTAACGGCGTTTAATACTGGCATTGATTACAGTGCGGAGGTCCCTCAAGAGGCAGGTGAAACCTGCCACCGGGCAGTAATTTGCCTTGCTGCAAACGCAGCAGTCTGACATACTGTATTGGCTCAACTTAGCCTATTCATGAGCTGTACTCTGTTTTCCAAAAATCGGATTCTTGTTGCAGGTACAACACCTACTCCTCTCACTTCAAGGAGAATGAGTGCTTCAGGCAGGCATATGAGCCACTGCTGCTGCAGCACTCTGTTGACATCCTGTTCTTTGGTAAGTTGTCTGACAATTGTAAACTGCTTACAGCATTAATATATTGTCATGCTGTGGTCATGCTGTGCTGTCCCAAACCCTGAACAGGGTCTCCAGATATTGGCCTGCTCTGAGGCAGGCTGCTACTGAATGTACTGCATTGTAGATAGCAGTGCTTGCCTAGATTATGTTGCCCTTGCTGTCTGATGGCACACTGTGCATTGAATAATTGTGTGTCGGGTGATCTGTAGGCCACGTCCACGCTTATGAGCGCACAAAGCCTGTCAGAGACTATCAGGTGAGACTCTCGCTTGCCAGGTGTTCAGTGTCAGGTCAACGGGGGGCTGGTTGATGTGATTCAGAGGAAAATTTGTTTTGAGGCTGGCAGCCTTTGCTGGCTCATCAACATGTGGCACCATGCTTGAGGGACTTCCTGTCATGTTGACATCTTATGTCATCTGAGGCTGATGCTTGGCAAGGAATGACGTCTCTTGGCACACTGTCATTGTGGCTATTGCTTAGCCAGCCGGGCACACAGCCGGTGTTGTCTTGGTCACTGTCAGCCTGTGTTGAGGCTTCCAGACTTCAAGCAGGGCTGGTGCTCCATGAACTTGAGCTGTCAGCTGTGCAAAAGAAACCCTTTGAAACTGCTGTCACTGAGTATTGCCTTCAGGGCCTGAGCTTGAGCCATTGCCCTACATGACAACACTCCAGGGTGTATTTGTTCATATGTGTTCTTTGCAATGTTTGCTGCAGGTCGACACCAACGGCTGTGCCCCTGTGCACATCACCATTGGTGATGCCGGTAACATTGAAGGCGCCGCCAGCACATTTGTATCAGCCAACTCATCCAGCTACTGTGCAAACGCAACAGCCTACAGCTTCCCCCGTTATCAGCCACAGCGTTGCATTAAATACAATCAGGGCCCTGGCAGTGGTTGCGCAGATAACACCAACCAATGCTTCTGCTTTGCCAACCAGGTGAGCTTCACCAACAGCGTTGCGGTTATTCAATGTGCAGCCGTGCACAAGTTGAGCGGGTTCAGCAGAATTTGCACTGTTCTTCTGCCTAGGCCGCCTGCTAGAAATCAACAGCCAAGAGGTTACTAGTTTTTGTATTTGCAGCGCGTCTGTACTGTGGACAACCACGCTCTACCACGATGATTTGACATTCCAGTGCCACTGCATCTGCTGCTGTTTACCTGACGCTCTTGCAGCCTGCCTGGAGTGCTTATCGTGAGCCTAGCTTTGGCCACGGTGAACTGGTCTTCAACAGTGCCACAGAGGCCGTCTGGAAGTGGTGAGGCAATCAAACTAGATTAAATGTACTGTACTGATTGTATCTGTATAATGTATATGTTTTTTTGACCACTATTACATGCTCCTGCTGTCAATCCTCTGAGAGGTTTTCCCCTGTGTCCAAGCTTTGTGGGGCATACGACATACCCACTACCTGCAGCCCCCTGGGCATCTGCAGAGCATAAATCTTTCCATTCACAGTGTAAAGCCTGAGAACCGTTCTCAGCTGTGACAGCAGATCAACCAAATGCTTGGTTGCAGCAATCAACAATGGCTTCACAAGCCCCTCAATGTGTCAATTTTGCCCTGCTCCAGCAGCCTGCATTTGAACTGTGGTACATACTGACGTGATGATCCTGGTGATAGCAGTGTGCTTGAAACATGTATCATTGGTGCAAATCCAACAACCCTGGGCTCCTCCTCTGCCATGCATGATGCAGGTATCGCAATGTTGACAGCCAGGCACAAGAGTCTGACTCAGTGACCATCACCCGTGACCCTACCTGCCCAACTTAAGAAGGAAGACATTCTTTGTGCATGAAAGATATCAGCGCTAAGGTGACAAGCATTGGCATAATGGGCAAATGCAACGTAAAAGTTCCGACAGGAGCTTCGTGCCAGGATTGGGTGAATGTATGGATGCTGCTACATGCTATTTCTACAAGGGCATGGAGGCTGGAAACAGTGATCTCTGCATGTGGCCATCACAGAGTGTGCTAATGATAGGATCATCAGGCTACAGCGGCATCAAATGTCTGGGCTACTGAGGGATGCAGGAGTCTTGCAGTGCATACTGAGACTGCGGTAAGGCGCTTAGTGCAGATTACTAATTATTTTGCTTGTGAATGTGATCATCCATAATGGGCCGACCCTGTAGCATTGCTCAGGGAGGCATTGAATGAAATCTTGCACAGGGAACCAGCCCTGAATGAGGGGTTGGGACCAGTTTCGAATCCAAATGCCTGCTAGCAAAGACAGCATTTGCGGTATCTGCATGGTGGACTTCTCTTCAATAATACAATGTTTGCATGATGAGACTTTCTCAAATACCATGAGCCATGGTTGATTGCCATTGTTCAGTGAACAGCATGATTACTGTTATGTCTGCTGGTTTCGTCAATCATAGTGTACCATCCTGAGGTGAGATCTTGGTTGCGGACGTTTCAAAAGTAAGTGACTTACTGGCAGGCTCGCAAGGTCACTCATTGCAACAGTCTACTACAATCATCACTTTGCTTGTAGGTCTTTGTCGCCACGGGGTCTTCAGGTTGTGCAGTACGTATAGGCAGCTCATTGGGTGTTCAACACCCGGCTGACTGGAAGCCGATTGAGTTGTGGCAACTAGTTGCAAAGAGGGGCTGTCTTGGGGGTGTGGTGCTGCTTTGATCAAATGTGATTATTCACATTGGGGCTTTTCATTATTTGTGCATAATGGACAGTATTCACTGCAGCCATGCCATGGCTGGCAGCCGTTACCATGCCAGTGGTGTGCATCCTTGCAGGATTGCTTTACAGGATGAATCACTTTGATTTTGTCTTACATACCATACCATACCATACCATACCATACCATACCATACCATACCATACCATACCATACCATACCATACAACCTGGCCCCAGAGGGGCACCCCGGAGGAGCCAACATAGTCGCTCATGGGGGGATGTATTCAAATTGTAAATTGGTAGTCAGCATGCATGCGTGCTGCTGAAAGGAGGAGGTTCGCAAAGTAGAAGGAACTTCCTTTGAGAGATATGCAGCAGGTTGAGATGGTATGGCAAATGCGCTGACATGGCGTGGAGTGCAGAGTTACTTTTGGATACCATGCCAATTGTCATGTTTAGCTTGTTTGCATTGAACTCGAATTGTTTGTGCGATGCTGTGCAATAGCATGGTATGTGAGCCACAGCAAGGCTACACTGTAGCACCGGATGCTTGGAAGTTCAGCTGATCAGCTTGAGTTAGCCAGTTGGTTGTGTCAGACCAGCTCCTAGTATATTGGTAACAGCTGTGTGAACCATCTGCAGATCCCAAGTCTACAAATTCAACAAGTCATGACTTGTCAATTGCTGACCAGCTCAATGACAGTTGTGCTCAGGATCCTGAGTATTGTCGAACGAACGATCCAATAGGGCTTGCCCAGGGGGTGCATTCGCAGATATACAACGCCCATACCGTGACGTTATTGACAGTTACAGCTTGAACAACTTGAAGTAGTAATGGTGTCTTCAGCAGCATCCTTCTGTTGTGTTAGTCACAACAAGGGTCTGTCTGAAAACAACCCAACAAGCCTTGTTACCCTGAGGGTCATGACCATGAATATCAAAAAGGTGAGGCCCACGAGTGCTGCTGTGGGCTTGCAGAGGGATAAGGGTCAACCACAGTACCGTACTGATGATCATAACGGTTATAGAAAGAATGCTAGCACGTACTAAGCTGGAGATAATTACCAATTCATAAAACCCGACGCCCACATGCACTCAGGACTGCCCACATGCACTCAGTATGATTTGTGACTTGCATTGCCTATATACAAGCCTTGTAATCTATAGCAGTGCCACAACTTGTTGCAGCTGCACTTAGGTTCAACGCACCGTCCTTGCGGCAAGTCTTGCTTTGTCAGTCCAGCCTTTGGAGGCGCCTCAGATCTGCCAAGCCTCTGAGAGCCTCAGGTGGAGTCCACGGCGCCGGCGCGCGTGCCACCGTACAGTGTACCGTTTGCCAGTGTGCACACCGCGCTCAGCGCTCATGACCATTATGCTGCAGCTTGACTCAGGCCCGGCCTCATGCCTCGGAGGAATGCATTTGGCAACTTGAATGTGGCGTGAGTGTACACTCGAGTGTACACTCGAGCTCGAGTATGACTGAGCTCGGGATAGCCTTGAAGCTTCAAGTCTTAAGCCTTCTTGCTTTAAGCAGGGGATAGGGGGGAACAGGGGTAGGGCCGTTAGGCGTATGGTACGGTAAGCCACCTGCCAGTGATTAAGCCCCCATGCCGGTCAAGATCTTGACCGGCACGGATATGTTTTCTACAAAATAAGTCCCCCGTATGGTCCCGTACGATATCAGGTACACTCCCCTGTTTAGGTCACCGTGTGTATAGCGATTGTGTGTGAAAGGGGCGCAATCTCATCTGGACACCGTTTTCACCTGTGACGGGTGGGCGATGACTGCGTCAGCTCCGCAAACCGAGCTGCTAAGGTTTCAGCTCACGGGGCCTAGGCCAGGCCTGAGTTCTTGACAAGTACTAGTCACTAGTGACCACGACTCTGTCGGACAGAGTATGGTGGTTGTGTTGGTAACAATCTGAAGCGGCACCCAAACGACCTTTGTTGAATGGGCAAATGGGGCTGGACCACTGAGCAGGTTGCAAAAGCAGGTCTACCACCTTTGGTATGCATTCATTTACCTAAACCCCGACGCAATACACTGTACTGCAGTGCAAAAGAGGGAATTTGTGAAATGAGAAGCTCGTCACAGGCCTGCACTGCAGGATGATCATGTTGCGTTTCTGGTACACCAGAATTACGTAACAGTGCCCACAGATGTGCACATCTGCAATGAACTCTGTCAGGTGATCAACTAAGCCAGGGCTAGCCGCATGCCTGTTGATCCACCTGACAGAGTCTCCCTGTAGATATACCTGCTGTACATGATCACAAGGGCATGCGCGCACCACATACTGTCAATTAATTGTGCAAGTGTGCTTCTCATAAGTCAAATCAACGACTTGTGTTTGAGCCAACCACAGGCAGCACTGCAATTCCAAGCAGCACACAATGCTGACCAGATGCATGTACAGTGCCACACACTTGGACTCCCCAGGATTGCAGCACCAGCCACCACCACATCACTCAGCGGTTCCAACGCTGACTCCTTGAAAAGGAGTACTAGTGTTACTGTAACAGTACCCCACACCCAATGCAATAAGAAGCCAAAGAGTTTTTTCCCTGTCATGGGGGCTCCAACACTATCACTCAGGCATGTTCAGCCCTCTCTTGCTCTACAACTCCGACTTGTCAGTGTCCTCATCAGCAGCAGCTGCAGGGGCTTTAGCAGGCGCTTCATCATCACTGCTGCTGCTGCTGCTGGGTAAGTCAGCAGTGACGCCAATCTTCTCCTTGATGAGTTCGTACATGCGCTTGGAGAAGTCCTGCAGCAACAGCAGCAGCGGCAGCAGTTTGAGCCACACAAACGACCAAGAGTTGGCTAGTTCCTGCTGTACCAGCATGTGATGCTTCAGGTGGTCCGGAAGTCAGTTGCCCGAAGAAGCAATGCATGAGCAGTTAAACAGCAAAGTTGTACTGCCTAGTCGGGCTTCACTGTATGGCTGCTGGTGGTCTTCCACATGATGTACACAGCGCCTAAATGCAATCAGATACGGTAATGGTCATCGGCAGCAACATGCTTAGCCAGGTCTGTGAGGGATACTTTTCTTTAATAGGGCACAAATGATTGGTATACTATACCATGTCAACATGTTGGATGTCCTTTGGGCATCATATACCTTGGGGTTATCCAGCTCAAAGCCGCTCTCCAACAGCGCAGTCTCATACAACAGCGCAGCTGTCGCCTGGGCAGTTACGTCGTCCTTGTCGGCTGCGACCTTGTCCTTGAGTCCGACAATGAGCGGATGATCCGGGTTGATCTCCAGGGTCCGCTGGCCACGCATCATGGCAGCACGAGAGGGATCACCAAAGGCCTGCGGTTCAGGGCAGTGGCTCAAGATAAAAAGGTTGTTACAACACAGGGTTATAACATGTAGTTCATCAACAGCAGAAAGTTCAGTACAGCACATCTAATACAGTACATATCTAAAAACTATGCATGTACAACTGATGATCCAATCACTTATTTGGGATCAAGAAATGTGATTATAGTCAATCAGCAGAGCCAATCAATAGCAGATGCCTTCAGCGCACTGTGCTGGACCGGCCCAGCTTTAGAGAAACAGTGAGAGACCAAGGCCGCCACAGCTTATACAATATGATCCTGCTGCTGCTGTCCACATGTGTGCATCTGCTGCATTGATCTAACACTGCATCCCCAGATGCTCCAAACTGATCAAGAACACACCCTCCCAACAACAGCAACAAATTGCAAAGAGACCCACCGAAGCCTTCATGATGCGCTCCATGTTTGCTGACTGCCCCCACTTGCTTGCCACCACAACACAAGGTGTACTGGCCAGGCGCTTGCTGAGCTTGACGCCGGCCACCTTGCCACCCAGCTGGTCCTTCCACCAGGAAGTGAGGGGCTTGAAGGTTTCCTTGAGGGCCTTGGCAGACTCCTTGGCGACAGCCTTGGCAGCCTGGTTGGAGCAGTTGTCAGCAGACCACAGGGCAGTTTATGCGGGCTCTTGTTTTGAATCATGTGGCTCTCCTTGTGTGCATGTTGGACAACGCATTATTACCTTGAATAAATATCTTCCAACACACAGACACGCATTTAGATACTAATGTACAAAACGAGGGCAACAACTTACGAATTGTCTCCTTATATGCATTTGGTACGAACCGTTTTGTGATGGGGTTACCAGCATAATGAACACTGTGAAAGCACAACCAAGTTATTCAGGTTTCTTCAGCAGTATCATATGTGACATGTTACATAACATATTATCCTACACACCTCTGACTCCTCTGCAAGCTCCACATCTTCCTTGGCAATGTTGGCAAACTTGTAGTCCTCAAACTCTGTCAGCTGCTGCATCACATACTCATCAAGAACATCAGTCAGGTACATCACCTCATAATCCTGTTGCAGCACGCAGCGACAGTGATAAGTTATGACAGCAAAAGCAGCAAGGCAGCTTTTGGTGTACTTGTTTTGATTCTGCAGGAGTGCATTGCATCACTTACTAATAGCAGCATTGCTTGTTGTCGATAACTGTCAGCCAGGGATCAACAGGTGCCTTACAACGCTGCAACAGCAGCAGAGAAAGGATAGAGAGAGACTGATGAAAAAGCATTTCATTCCAAAGTCAAGAGCACTGTTCAGTTCATGGGCTGTGACACAACATACTACGCTGTGGCTGCACCCCAGACGGCCTGCAGCTTTTGAACTTGATATAGCAGCCAGGGCAGCCAGGGCAGGCGGCGAAGTTTCAGAATCAATCTACATGATAATGCGTGGCCCAAGAAACAAGCTCTGGCCCAGAGCATGCCATGCTGCATACCACCGTGTGTTTTCAAGCTAGATTTACCTCTGCAACCAGTTTTTCTGCAAAAGGAGACCGGGCCACTTCTTCTTGTGAGAAGCCGGCGATCCAGTAGATTGTCTTCTGGCCGGGCTTCAGTCGGGACACATACTCTGCCAGGCTGGTCAGGTTCTTGGGAGATTTCGAGGTGTGAAACCGCAGCAGACGAGCTAGACGACCCCTGAATAACAGTGTAGCAGCAGCAGCAGCAGAAGGGGCAGCACAAGGGGCAGCAGAAGGGGGCAGCAGAAGGAGCAGGGGTGGTTCGTGAAGCTTGAACGGCAGCTGTGCACCTTCTGGGCGCATGCAAGTACAGATGCTGCTTCAAAAAGGTATCAATTCTTGCGTTTGCGGCAAAAGCAGTTGCAGGTTCAGCAGTAGCAACAACCTTTGGGTGGGTCAACCTTGCAAGGGTTGCAGCACACACACAGGTGTCAATGATACAAGAGGAAAGCCTTTCGACATCACATGCAGAGCATGTGAGCTGCCTTGGGTAAAATCTTCACCTCATCCTCCTCCTCTTCTACTTTGCTGTCGGCGTCGTAAGAGGCGACACAGACAGAAAAGTAGAAGAGGAGGAGGATGAAATGAATATTTTGCCCAAGAGAAACAGGCCTGCCTGCGATGCCGTGCATCACCACGGCGATAGGGCGCTGCCCGCCATCCTGTACAGATGTCCAGCCATCTCAGCGCGGTAGCCCTGGTTAATGGCCAGGAAGGCATCCTAGGCGGCGCATGACTCTGAGAGTGTCAAGAGCACAGCCCAAATTTACCGGCGACCGACCCCAAATCTGGTACAGGGTTACTCACTGCTGCTTCTGCTGTTGTAACCAGCGCTGGCGTCAGCGGATTTCTGGTGCTCAGGCCTGTGAACTCGCAGCGCCGCCCGACATGAACCTTGCTGCAGATGTACCGTACGGCCCTGGAGACCGCCGGGAAAGACGGCAACACACACACACAAACACACTCACCACCGCCGCACCTGTTGTTGTCATCCTCCAAGATACCAAGCTTGAGTGCGCGGCCAAACTCCTTCCAGAAAGTCTCAAACCTCTCACACTCCTCGCTGCTTGGCTTCTCACTCTTTTCATCATCACCTGATGCTGGCTCATCTGCTGCCTTGCACTTGATCTGGTCGTCTGCCATCTTCTTGATGGCATCCAGGGCCTTGCGCACTAGCTTCTTCTTGATGGTCTTCAGACTGCTGTGAACCTGGAAGAATACATTGACATCAATACTCCATAGTGGCTAGTTTCTTTGATTGTACTCATATTTATTTAGCAACACATACGACCCCCAACTTCTGCTTGATGGTCTTGAGACTGCATGCACCTGACTGCGGTGCAGCACCTGCTGGGCAAAGTTGGCCATGGCACACAATGATAACATATGGTGAATGTATATCCTATCTCTGGTTCCTATTTCCTTTGATCCATCTTCGCTGTTTTCTCTGCTTTTTAAAGTTGTTTGTATCACCTGAATATATTGTATTGATCCCTTGCAGTAGACCAGACACCCACCTGCAGCATCTCTCTGTTGACATTGAGAGGCAGGCTGTCTGAATCCACCACTCCCCTCAGGAATGACAGGTAGCGGGGCAGCAGGGTGTCCACGTCATCACTGATGAACACACGACGCACGTACAGCTTCAGACCAGCAGGAGAAGAGGCACCAGGGGCATCTGCAGCAGCAGCAGCGGCAGCAGCAGCAGCAGCAGCAGCAATGGTGCAGCAGCAGAGCAGCAGTGGTGCCAGCAGCAGCTGGGTCCAAAATGATTGCACAAGACCACACAGCAAACAGACAGCAGGTGACCTATGGTGCTGTTGGGTTGTTCAACCAACTCAGTACTGACTATTCAAAACATACAAGTTAGTGCAAGTTGAGCGCAGCTGTGAGGGGTGCATACTGTGCATAATGGCAGCAGAGTAGTGGTAGCACTTCAAATCAACACGTGGCTGGGGTCAACCCAGGCTGGCATCATTATGCTAAGAAGAGCTCTGGCAAAGACTTTGACGGTACTTGTAAAATCATCTGCTTCACAGTTGAAACTTGGACTGGAATTTTTGCGCTATAATAATGCATGTTCTTCTTGCATGACAGCAGCGATGTGTCTGTTTTTTTTCACAGAACTGAATGCTGCTTGCATCTCAGCCTGAGCAGGCTGATCAGACACAGGTTCTCCTGTAATGCTATACCAGGAAACGTAAATTGGTCTCAGGCAACATCAAGTGGCTGCTGCACTGCCAGGTGTGTGACTGAAACTGCTGAGAAGTTCTGCTGCAATGCACCACACCACAGCTCTCACCCTTCATAGCGTTCACCTTCACGAGAAACAAACATTCTGATTCCTGGAATAAATAAATCGTTTTTCCCTCTAAAACCTTTCTCAAATGTGTGTAATATGAAATGTATGTCAGATTACTGTATGTGAAACTTGCCTTTCTTCTTTGGTCTCTGAACCTGGTCGTAGAAGTCCCAGGGTGCTCGCTTTGGCACAAACATGAGCGCCTTGAACTCAACATCACCCTCGGCCTTGAAGTGGATGTTGGTTAGGGGATTCTCATAGTCCTGCAGGCAGTATGATTGCACTATATAATTGTACTCAAGGATGTTCTTGCACTTTCTTGCCAGTTGTTTTCGTACTTTTCCTAGTAGAACTCCATAATAAATGCTCCATCCGATACATTCAGGCCACAGGCTGAGGGCTTCTGCCACTGGTGATTTGGGGCTTTGGCAGTCTGTTACTGAGCCCCAAACCACCAACAGCAGAATGTAAATATTGTGAAAATTTACCAATGAATGGCTTTACTGATGATGATAATAGTCCAATTTCATGTTTGCAAAACACAAGCCCTCAGTGTGTGTCCTGGCTGTTGGTATAATAAACATCATGAAGGAAGATGTTTCAGTACTCTGCAAATGGATAAGAATACCCAATATGACTTGGAATCATCAACTAATAGACAGGACACTTTTCCTACAGTAGGAGGTAGCAGCAAATTCTTCTGTGCTCACCAACTAGCACTTGGCAATGATTCAACACTAAGATTGACAGATATTCTGTTCAACATCTGTTGATAGAGCATCCAAAAAGCTCAGTGCTGATGTTATGGACATGTTCCTGGCACCCGCCCCTGAGCTCTTCTTGAATGCCTTGCAGAATGCTGTACTGATTGACCAAGGTGTCAGAGTTGGCTGGCTACAGCTACCATGGCAGTTCAGCATGACCAGCCAGATTTGCTATCCAGGAATCACATACCAGCCAGCTCACCTTGCTGACTGCCTTGTAGAACTTGTTGTACTCATCAGCCTCAATGTCCTTAGGCTTGCGCAGCCAGATTGCCTGCGCAGTGCCAGCAGCAGCAGCAGCAGTAGCAGCGGCAGAAGCAGCAGGCGCTTGGAAGCTGAAACCATCTCCTCAGGTGTTTTCACCCACCAGGCACAGTACAGTTCTGAAATTTCACAACTTGAGTGTGCCAAAGATTGCAGTCCATGCAAATGCAGGGACGCTTTACTTGCTAGAATTATCAGATCATGATGGCAGCAGCAGCAGCACACCTGACAGCAGCAGCACCACATGGCAGCAGCAACAGCAGCACACACGGTAGCAGCAACAGCACCACATGGCAGCAGCAGCAGCAGCAGCAGTTGTGAAATGTTGCACACCTACATCAGTCTCACCTTGTTGTCATTGAGATGTTCCCACTCTGTTACATTCTGCTTGACAGTCTTGGGCTTCTTCTCCTCCTCCTCCTCCTCCTCTTCATCCTCATCAACAACATCACCATCATCTGTGGTGCAAATAACGTGTTATTTCTGAGAATTGACAACAACACTGCCACATCCACTTCTGGCATGCTGCATGCAACCCAGCCTCAAACAGCTGACAGCATGTTCTGACACTTAGCCAGAGGAATGCAGCTGGGAAATCAGGATAACAGATCAATTCGCCCTTCTGGGGATCGCACTCTGCTGCTGTGAGACTACCCAAGATGACCTGCACCCACAACCCGCATGCACTGATCAGGTGAAGATATAAATGGAGGCACCAGTGCAGATAATAACGTACATACTCTTGGGTAGGTAGACAGAAGTATCTGATCCTGCACAGTGAATTATAACATGTTATTTACCATCATCCTTCTTGTCATCTTCCTTGTCAGCTTCCTCCTCCTTGTCCTCTGAATCCTTGGCAGGCTCAGCCTCCTCATCCTGGCGGCAACAGCAGCAGCAGTGGCAGCAGCACTTGGGTTGCGTGAATGCTGAAAAGCGATCATCCTCAGCAGACAAGACGTTTTTGAAAGTTCTGTTGTTATTGTCAAAAGCAACAGCAGCAGTAAAACCACAAGATCCTGTCGTGCTGACCCTATCAAGCCACCACATCAAATCAAGCACAGCACAACAGCCTGGTCAGCACCACAGTTGAACTCATCTGTAGGCAACAGTACACACAAGAAGGGCCGCAACAAAATATTGTGTATGTTTGTATCTATAAACATTCACATGCAAACCAACACAACACCTTGTGGCAGCCGGCTATGTTGAACAGGTGTATTCATCAGCTGCTGAATAGTACCGTGATCATGGAATTATAACAACAATGATGACGGTCATTTGCAGGGTGTCGTTGAGCCGCTCACCTCTTCTACTGGCACATCCTTCTCTGTTGTTGTCTGTAGGAATATTGGGAAGTTGATGAACTCACTGTACTGGTGCACCAGGGACTTCAGACGAGCCTCATCAGCATATTCCTGCAGCAGCAGCAGCAGCAAGAATTTGATGAGCAGTACATGTCATGTGTACATGAGGTTACCCATTGGCAATTAAATAATAAAAACATGCAATGATTGTGAAGTATAGTAAGTTCAGGTATACATCAACTTTTTAGTCGCCATCTCACCTCTGCATCGTCCTTGAGGTGGATCTTGATGAGTGTGCCGCGGCCCAGGTCCTCATTCTCACCGTCATCCTCAGACACAGTGAACGCACCATCAGCACCAGAAGACCAGATGTACCTACAACAACAGCAGCAGCAGCAGCAGTGATGGCAGCAGTGGAACTCATACCGTAGCATGTGACACAGCAGCAGCAGCAGCACCAAAGGAAGATATGCATATGCTGTGGACCGTCACAAGCAGCAGCAGTGAGAGGCACCACGGCACTACGGCAGCTAGGCAGAGAGTTTAGTGCGCTGCTATTCATCAGATAACGCATCCCAGTACGACCTGAAACCCCTCAAGTGGGAGGAGGCATCACATGTGAGAAAACAATGCCCCTCTAATCAACAACGTGATGGAACGTAATTGGCGCCTAAGCTCAATACTGATAAAAGTGGTGAATAGTACATCAACACGTCTGCTTGACACTTGACTCCTGTTCCTGGGTGATAACCCATGGAGGGGATAACCTTTCTTTCAGTACATCAACGCTGAAGGAGACACTCACTGCTTTCTGTTGGTGGGGGCTTAGCAATCAAGCAACAATATTTCTGCAAGAAGTAAACAATGTATTCATTCCTTGTTTCATATAGAATACAAAATATCTTGAGCCCACTCACTGCTTGTCTCCAGGGGCCTTGGTGACCACCTCCACCCAGTCTGCCACAAGGTACACCGAGTAGAACCCAACTCCAAACTGTCCGATCAAATTCATGTCCCCGCCCTTCTGCATCTGCTCCAAGAAGGCCGACGTGCCGGACTTTGCAATCGTTCCAAGGTTCTTCACCAGCTCGTCTCGGGTCATGCCAATGCCGCGGTCCCGGATGAACAGCTGGCGGTTTTGCTTGTCTGCCCAGATGCGGATTTCAAGGGAGGCAGTGCTGCCCTCGCCAAGCACGGACTTGTCTGCGACAGCAGCAGCAGCAGCAGTGAAGGCGGCGCAGCAGCAGCAATGACAGTGGCAGCGGCAATGACAGTGGCAGCAGCAATGACAGTGGCAGCGGCAGCAGCAACATGGTACAAGTTCTGAGGATATGTTTCTTCAGATGAAAATGTCAGTAACAGTAAGGCCTCACCAGCATGAATGACAGTCAGAAGCAACTCATGACCTTCAGCGGCCTCTACAGCTGATGGTCCTCACTACTATCCTCTTTGGTTTAGGGCAGCAGCAAACATGTGAAACATAAAGTCCTCAGCTGGCAGAAATGGGCAAAAAGTCTGAAGACTGTTTAATGGATTGATCTGCTGCTCCTGTCTCCCTAGTGGCAGCTGTCATGGCAGTTGTGGAAGATTTTATTCTCCAACATGCCATGAGAGCTGCCCCTGAGAGAAAGACGGCGCCTCAGGCTTCTGCAGCAGCACTGACATATGCACAAGGCAAATCTCCAGGAGCAGCAGCAGCAGCAGCACATGCCAGGCAGGTGCAATTCACTCAAAAACGTTCAAAAGTCTCTCTCCCCGTTCCCCAACAAAGCAAAGCGTCAACACAAATAGATCAACAATAAGGATGAAAACTGAACAGTGCTTGTGTCAACAGCAACACCGAATGCTGCTGCTGCCGCTGCTGCTGCTGTTGAGGTGCACAAGTGATGTCTCCACCCCTAGTTCACCACAACAGCAGCAGCAGCAGCAACAACATGACCAGCAGGTGAGCTGGCCACAGAAATTCACCCCTTATGGCGTTGTTGGAGATTTAAAAGTTGGAGAAGAAGACTCCATACTCTGATACAAGGCCTCATTCCACTGCTGTGCTGCTGCTGCTGCTTTTGTTGCTGCTGCTGCTGCTGCTGGTGATGGTGCTGCTGCCAAGCCTGATCAGGTCAGTGGTGGTCTCACAACAGAGGTCTCAGATAACCACCTGCCATGCTGCTGCTGCTGCACCTCAATAGCTAGCTTCTGGAAGTCAGACACTGCTGATAGCAGCCTGCCGTGCCTACAGATATCCTCCTGTACTTATCTGATCAGATGTGCTGCGCCCACTTGCTGTCTTATTATATGTCATGCGGCAGCAACAACCGGCACTAGTGCACCAAGCCGAATGCGACAGCAAAGGTTTCAAACGAAGGGTTCAAAGTAAGGGTTCAATGACTGATACACCTGGACAATTGTAGGGTATAGAACAGCATGCCGGTTGAGCCAACTGCTGCTGTTGCTGATGCTGTCAGTGTCATGGACATACAACTGCCGCCCATACCCAAACAGCAGCAGCAGCAGCAGCAATGGGTGTGGCTGGAGAGATTGCTCATCATGGACTGGTTGCTGGCATCCAAAAGGTCTTGAGGGCATTCTGCCAACTAATGTATGGATGCCAAGATCACCATAACAACTGCCACTGTTACCGCTATTGCAGCTGCACCTGCCCGCCCTGATCAGCTTAACCCACATGATGAAACAACTGCTCAAAATTGCGCAGACTGCCCTGTTGGTTGCAGTTGATTGCTGCTGCCGCTGCCATTGCCGTGCATGCTGCCATTGCTGCTGCAATTGACCGACCGTGCTTCTAGAGTACAAACGATGTTGCCGCAAGAATCCAGAACCATCTAGCACATGCTACACGGGCCTGCTGCTATCAAGTCACCGGGACTTGCGGCCTAAACATGGTGATGTGGTTCAAACAGGATTAGAAAGGCTTTATCTATCTCTGCACAATAAAAATAAACCGCTAACCGCTGTAGAGCAGTTGTGATTACCGTGTATACAGAACACCTTGTGTGATTTCAAGCTGGCAGTTTGCACAAACTGCCCTATCAATACTCTTGCATGCCACTTGTATTGTTGTGTGCTTACAGCACAACCATCATACCAGTCATACTTCCTGCACTGGAGCCGGCAGTATAACTGCTGCTGCTGCAGCAGACACTTTTGTGTTTTGTATGATGACACATCATTTTGGATTGTAAACCCCACAATTGCCAGTCCTCACCTGTGAGGGACAGGAACCTGATCTTGTCCAGGGCATCTGATGCGTTGCTGATCAATTCCCTCAGGAAAATGTCCTTGTGAGAGTATAGGCTGTGGATTAAGATGTCCATGAGACGATTCACCTGCAAAAAGAGTAACCGACAAATATTGCACATACTTTGTTGTTGGGGATGCTCAACTTGCAGGCTTCAGATGAAGACTTGAGTACAGTTCTGTGCAAGGCTTGGATTCACATGAAACAGTAGAAGCATCCTTTTTGCAAATGGTACTCCTTGTACATGTTGATGCAGGCTTATCACCTTGGGGACTTGACCATGCCAGGCATGCCAGCAGCATCAGCAGCAACTGCTTCACCTACCTCTGCCTGGAACTCAAACTTTTGAGCGTTTTCGCGAAGTTTTCTTTGGAAGCTTGGTGAAGACATCTTTCCCATGTTCTCACTGCAGCCCAGGGAGGACGATGCATCATCAGTAGCAGCAAGCAGGAGCAGCAGAAGTTTGGTGCTGTGACCAATAGATTGACGCACAACATCAATCTGCTAAATACTGCGTAATGGACTGCGTAATGGACTGCACAATAGCTGGTGGCATTGCTGCTTCAGCTCTAGCTCTCCAATATCTACTGTTGACAGGGCACTTTCAGGTGAGCCTACTGCCTACTCTCAAGCAGCAAGCCAACTGCAAAGCATACAAGGTCAGCAAAGCAGATGCACTGAACTGCAGTCATTAACTATGTTCAGCGTCCTGAGGTGATGCTGCGCGGTACAACAGGCCTAGCACCGC
Organism: Coelastrella sp. MACC-549; assembly: GCA_018290735.1. Lineage (NCBI taxonomy): Eukaryota > Viridiplantae > Chlorophyta > Chlorophyceae > Sphaeropleales > Scenedesmaceae > Coelastrella > Coelastrella sp. MACC-549. The sequence goes on from JABEVS010000454.1 coordinate 40,585, forward strand.
ATTGTCTACTGGTGAGATTTGACCACTGGTGAGATTTGACCGTACCGCTCAGGGGCTGCTGCATCAGTGCCTGTGCTGCTACCTGTCACGCCATCATTGACTTTGGGAGCGTCTGTGCTATCAGCTGCTGCAGCTGCGGTTACTGTGCCTGCGACAGTCAACGTGCGGAGACGAGGCAACTTTCGTGGGCCAACCGCCATGCTGACTGCTGCTTTTGATCCAAATGCCTCATGCCATGGCTGAAGGGGGTTTACACCGGTTCATACCATGTGCAAGCTATACAATAGAACAAAACGCTTGTTTTCAGGCAGCGAAGGAGACCAGGGAGGGGGAATCATGCTCTTGAGCTAGGACGATCGGGCAGGTAAGCAATCCTACCTGCGGCAAGGCACGCGATGCACAAAGCCACTGCTATGAGCACTATAGAGCGCTTCATGGCTGCCGTGTCGACTGACCCTATGCGTCAGCCTCCCCAAAAATCAACCGATACCGTATGATCCTGGCCAATGGCTATTCTAGCCCTCAAATAGCCCTACAACATTTGGCACATCAATCTGACAGCTGTGGGTCCTCTGCAGTGTACGGTTGCTAATGCCCGCCATAACTTCTGAGAAGGCTCCAGAGCAATAACGTCTGGTACACGGTGTTTCCGTGAACGGCATGCGGTACCCGTGATCCGAGAAATACCACAACATGCGCCAGCACATAATCCACGTCTCGACCCGGTCAATGGTGAGCGGAGCATGCTCTGCTCCACCACAAGGCGCTCCCGCGAGTTTTCTCATTACTTGGCGCTGATCACAGTTCACCCTTGGGCTCATCGCTTGTAAGATAACACATTCGTTCCTTGTTTTGTGCATGATCGGCCAGACGCTGCTGCTGCTCTTCTGGACGGTGTGAGGCGTCACCTGCTGCATTGTACAAGACTCTTGCAGAAGGCTTCTGGGCAGTAATGAACGGCATCTTCATCATTGGCCCAGGCTGATGACACTTGCGCCGGTACTCTCACCCACACTTGTCCCAAACAGCGATGGTAGGCAGCTTGGCCATTTTGTCAAAGGTCAGCAGGTTGCTGCCACTGGCAGCCAGTCATTGACCACTGATCACATGGAATGTCATGACCTGCTGCTGTGCTCCTCGTGCCAGCTGCTGTGTTGCTGTACGCATCTTTGCTTGCTTTGTAAGCACGCTCTCCTTGGCATTGCTTGGATATGCAGTTTTCTGCCCTGCAACACGTTGGCACATGCCTGCTGCAGAGCCTCTGTCATTCACCTGACCGCCACCAACGGAGCGTCTGACGCGGCGTCCTCTGGCAGTAAACACAGCACTGTGCAAGCAGAATGGCAATGCATCAAATGAATAATGCCATGTCAACTGCACTGGCGTGTTGTGGGACCGCTGTATGCTGACACTGGGCGTCATCGGTGATGTTCCTGCGCCGCAGGTCATGGATATTTCAAACCTTAGACCTTGGGCCAGTTTGGGAAAGCCTTCCAGAGTTCCACAGCTCACATGAACACCCCGCTGCAGTTGGTGGCAGCAGCTTGTTCTGCCAGCTCTGCATTCTGCAGCCTGCTTGCACCAGCCTGCCAACTTGGCTGTATAAATCTTGCGCCAGCAGCAGCAGCAGCAGCAGCAGCAGCATGCAATGCATCATGCAGCTGCAAAGATGGCAGCTGCAAGCACCATAAGGTCACGTGCCATCAAAGAGTGTTCAAAAAGGTACAAAGGTATAAAGTCGGTGGGATGAACCCCCTTAATCCCAGCACAAGCCAGCGAGCCAGCGGATGACTCATGGGATGCGGTCCATTCTCACAGACCAGAGCGAGTCGGGCTCCCCGGGCCGGATTCAAACCCGCACCCCCAGCATCCAAAGCCGGAGCTCTACCAGTTGAGCTACCGGGGAGTTCAAACAGTCAGCACATAGTGACCAGCACCAAGCACCGCAAGGCAAGTCACAGCATGACAAGATTGCCCTCAGGGCAGTAAAATAAAGTTTATGGTAAACTGCTCAAGCAGTACTATACTACTGCTCGAGCCGTTTCACGGGTGTGAGGAACTGGAGCAGGTAAATACTCACTGGCCATTGCAGTTGCATGGCTCAGTCGGTGGAGCGCAGGACAGCAATGTCCTAGGGCTGCTAGTGTACGTTGGTTGTACTTGCGGTACTTGAGGCTGGGCGATTCCAGTCAATGATTGGAGACCACCTCCCGTGTAACAAAATCATCATCATCCTACTACTGCTTGAGCAGTACTATACTACTGCTCGAGCAGTACTACACTACTGCTCGAGCAGTACTACACTACTGCTCGAGCAGTTTACCGTAAACCATACTTTACTGCCCTGAGGGCAATCTTGTAGTACAGTGGCTGGACGGGATATGCAGGTTTGGATGGCAATTACTGCATGTGGCAACACTGAGAGAATAAGTACAATCAAGTACTGCTTTCCGCTTGTTTCGCTCATGAGTGAACCTGTCGAGCACGGTACGGCTCAACGCCTGTCAAGGCTCTGTCATGCCTGCTACTGCTACCAGACATCAGCTCCTGCACCAGCTGTTGAGTACATGAACACAGCTGTACAGTTGCTGATGACACTTGACAGCAGCATGTCAACAATATGATGGTATAGCTGTTCGTAAACTATCGTATGCTCCAATGCGGTGCTTCAATGAGGTGCTCCGCACAGGTGCTGTACTGCAATACAGCCGATGAGCGGACAATAAAATTGAGTCGGACAGCCACAGTGAACAGATAAACACCTTTTAGACCATTTGCAGCACGAAACACGCACGCTGCCAGTGAGATGCAGGTAGCAACCCGCCCGAGGAGGTAGCTTGTTTCGCGCTCACCACCTCACATACACTGCAAAACATGATTTTAGGGTAATGTGCAAGTATTAAGTTATATTTGATATTTGAGAGGGAGGATCAAGGGGGACACCTCACACCCGGGCTTCTTCCAGACGCTTCATAATAACAGAGCCTTGCTGTCCATGTGTGCGCACGGGGCTAAAGCCGTGATGGTGATCCCCGTGACCTGTTCCTGACCCAACTTGATTCTTACTAAGCCACCATCCGCATCTGACGCAGTAGTAGACAGCAGTCAGTCAAATACAGTGGATAGGGGACACGGTGTTCTGGTCGCTGTGTTCAACTGCTGATCCTCTCACAAAACACAGCCATGCGGTGGTCTCTACTTCTTTTAGCAGGTGAGTTGAGGTTGAGTCGCAGCGCAATGCTTGGCGGGGCACCATCGATTGCTCGAGGAGGTTAGAAGGAGGTCGGGATATCCCGGGCTCTTCTCACCCCTGGCACTCTCTGAATCACGTATCGTACCTTCATCAATGTTTTGGTCAACTTCTATCTGCAGTGGTGGCGTTCGCCTGCTGCAGCTCTTCAGCTCTTGCAAAGGAGGAGGAGAAGTTGGGAACAGTGATTGGTATTGATTTGGGGACAACATACTCATGTGTGGGCGTGTACAAGAACGGCCGCGTGGAGATTATCGCCAACGACCAGGGTAACAGGATCACACCTTCATATGTGGCGTTCACAGACAGCGAGCGTTTGATTGGTGACGCAGCCAAAAACCAGGCTACAGTTAATCCTCACAGAACAGTCTATGATGTCAAGCGCTTGATTGGACGCAGGTGTGTATGGGCTGGATGAGCAACAGCAGTAGTTGCCCAACCAGAGGTGGTTTGACCCTCTTTCGGGACTGACACCACTAGGAACCCAGCAACTGCCGCTTAATTAACAGCCAGCATTGCTGTAGATTCCGTGTAGCCTGTAACACTGCGGCCTGCGGCCAATGTCGCTTGCTGCATGGCAATAGCACTGTGCTAGTCCTTTGATGTTCCAAGCTGTTGTAGTTGGCATGCTCAAGGGCTTATACCGCAGCAGGGGTACCCCCTACACCCATTTCACTGCGGACATGGCACATGCAGCTGTTGGAAGCAAAAAAGCAACTAATGCCCTTTCTGGTGCTGCTGCTTCTTTCAGGTATGAGGACAAGGAAGTTCAGCGTGACAAGAAGCTTGTGTCATATGACATCGTTGACAAGCAGAGCAAGCCCTACGTGAAGGTCAATGTCAATGGCGAGGATAAGGTATGTCAAATCCAGCTGTCATCAGTAGTTCAGTTGTACCTGCGGCAGGGGTCGTTTTACTGGCACTCTCATGGTCTGCTGAGCACAGCTGCTGCAGCTCTATGCCCTGCGAACAACACTGCTATCATAGATGCTGCCTGTGGGTGCGCAGCTCTTGAGAGTCTGCTCTGCGGTCCGTCATGTGCTTTGCCAATGCCATAGGCACAAGCGGCAGGCTGCAGCACACCTGCAACTGTACCTATGAATGGTTGCACTTCATCTGCTGCTGCTCATGTGATTGTTCCAGGTGTTCTCACCAGAGGAGATCAGCGCCATGATCCTTCAAAAGATGAAGGACACAGCAGAGGCCTACCTGGGCAAGACAGTGAAGCACGCCGTCGTCACTGTGCCCGCCTACTTCAATGACGCCCAGCGCCAGGCAACAAAGGATGCAGGAACCATTTCAGGTGTGCTGATTGCCTACAGACAATAGTGCAGCGCCTTGTGCACATGCTGCTGTCCCAGCTGCTGCTGGCGCAGCTGCTGTTGGTACTGTTAACCGGCCGGAAGCTGTGACCTAGCAGAGCATATTTCCCAGACCCTAATGAATGATAGCAGCTGTCCATGGGCATTTGAGGCTTTCTTAGATGTCCTGTGAGGACACACACATGTGCAGGCGTCCAGTGTAGTGGTCGACAACATTATAATTGTAGCAATGCATCAATCGTTGGTGTGGTTGCCTTGTGCACTTACCTGCAGGCCTGAATGTGGTTCGCATCATCAACGAGCCCACTGCTGCTGCCATTGCTTATGGTCTTGATAAGAAGGGTGGAGAGAAGAACATTCTGGTGTTTGACCTGGGTGGTGGTACTTTTGATGTGTCCATCCTGACAATTGACAATGGTGTCTTTGAGGTGAGTACAGGCCTTCTCAGTAGCAAATGGCACACTCCCCTTGCATACCCTTTCCACCCCAGCTTGCATGTCCTGCGGCATACGTGTGTGCATATTCTGCTGTAGTTGTATCTGTGTACTCAGGAACCAGCAAGCTGCATGCGCACGTGCATTGTGCGCTTCTGCACAGCAGGTATCCCTGTAATTCTAGGTCTAGCCCACCCACTCTCTTTCATTAGCCAACATTGTATGGCTGAACAGGTGATCTCAACCAACGGTGACACGCATTTGGGTGGTGAGGACTTTGACCAGCGTGTGATGGAGTACTTCATCAAGCTCATCAAGAAGAAGTACAAGGTGGATGTCAGCAAGGACGCACGTGCACTGCAGAAGCTCAGAAGGGAGGCAGAGCGTGCCAAGCGTGCTCTTTCCAGCCAGCATCAGGTGGGTTGCGGAGCATGTTTTTCGCAGTAGCTAGAGCTTCCTTGAGCCATGCATGCCTGCACGTACAGGCATGTAGTGCGATTGAGACACTGAGCATGCTGAGGGCCCACTGCTGAGCATGCACAAGCCATAGGCAACTGTAAATCGGCAAACAGGAAGAATGTTGCAGCCTCCAGCAGTTGTGTGTCAGCAATTAGCACAGGATGCCTGCCTCTTGCTTCACTACATGCATGCTTTGGAAGGCAGCCAAGTTATCGAATGCATGCCGCTCCTGAGTTTCATGTGTGCTGGCCCTTGAGCGTGCACAAAGTGTTGGCTAATTGGGCGCTTGATCTGGTTGTAGCTGAGTACTTGCATGCCTCCTTTACCTGCATCTTTCTGATGTATATGGTGGCAGGGTAATAGTCTTTGGAGTGCCATGCATGCTTACCTCTGTAATGTTGCAGGTCCGTGTTGAAATTGAGTCCCTGGCTGAGGGTGTTGACCTGTCAGAGCCCCTCACTCGTGCTCGCTTTGAGGAGCTTAACGCCGACCTCTTCAAGAAGACACTGGGACCAGTCCGCAAGGTATGATGTGCAAGCAGGTTGACTTACAAGCTCAACACACGACACTGGTCACAGGCAGATAGCTACAGCACAGCCTCACGCATAAGTCAGACACAGATGAAGAAGAAGGCAGTGTTCAGTGTTGAGCAGCAGTGGTTTAACTGACACCTGAGCAGTAGTGAGCAACTGGCTGCATATTTGTTGGTGCAGCACAACTGCAAGTGTTTCTGTTGCTCGCACACAAGAGCAGCTGTCTGCAACAGTCAAAGCTGCACTGTTCAGCCCTACCAAAAACTGTGTAGCTGTGTTGGACTCACGCTGCCAAACACAGCAGAATATCTCATGCACTCTTACTGGCTTGCTTTGCAGGCCATGGAGGACGCCAACATGAAGAAGAGTGACATTGATGAGATTGTGCTTGTCGGTGGCAGCACCCGTATCCCCAAGGTGCAGGCACTTCTGAAGGAGTACTTCGAGGGCAAGGAGCCAAACAAGGGCATCAACCCAGATGAGGCCGTGGCATATGGAGCAGCCGTGCAGGTGGGTGAATGCCCTGGCTTGTGCCGGACAACAGCACAGCACCGCAGCTGGTGGACTTGCGGCGGTGTGTGGCAACAGCAAAACAAGCATGAGATGAGCGCAGTGACTATGGCACCCTCACACAGCAACAACAGCATTGCATGTCAGGGCATCATGCTCGGCAGCAAGCTGTTACTAGAAGAGTGTGCAGCAGCAGCAGCTGCATAAATTGATGGATGCTACACAGCTGATTCGGGAATCATCAGCCAAGCCATTGCTCCTGTGAACGTCATCTGCAGGGTGGTATCCTTGGTGGCGAGGGAGGTGATGAGGTGAAGGACATCCTGCTGCTTGATGTGGCCCCTCTGTCACTGGGTATTGAGACAGTTGGTGGCGTCATGACAAAGCTCATCCCCCGCAACACTGTCATCCCAACAAAGAAGAGTCAGGTGTTCACAACCTACCAGGACCAGCAGACAACTGTGTCAATCCAGGTATGACAGCCTACTTGTGTGAGAGATGTGTGCTACTACATCTGTTGGAATAATCATTGAATGTCATCAATAAATGTAAATTGGTTTTGTAGTAGAGGCTGGCTCTGCAGGGAGGTTCCACTGTGTGGCGGTTTTGATTTGCTTCTCGTCAAAAGCGCCTGCAACACTCACACCTAGAGCTTTTGATCCTGCAAAGTAAGGAACCCTAACTGCTTGAGGGATTCTAGCATTGGGCACATCATCGCAATTATTCATGCATGTTCATGTGTTGAACAACAGACCAATAGCAACACTTACCCCCAGGAACCACACATTGGCTGGGTGTTTCAATATCAATCATATATCAATACTCCGGGGTGTGCATTGAACTAAGAAAGGTGATCAACAACTCAGCACAGTCAATGTCTAGTGACTATGTGTACCACTCAAGCCTTGCAAATGCCTGGTTGCTGCTTCAGGTGTATGAGGGTGAGCGCGCCATGACCAAGGACAACCACAAGCTGGGTCAGTTTGACTTGACAGGCATCCCCCCAGCACCTCGCGGCCAACCTCAAATTGAGGTCACCTTCGAGGTCGATGCCAATGGTATTTTGAACGTGGCTGCCGAAGACAAGGGCACCGGCAAGAAGGAGAAGATCACCATTAAGGCCGAGAAGGGCCGCCTCAGTGATGAGGAGATCCAGCGCATGGTGCAGGAGGCCGAGGAGTTTGCAGAGCAGGTCAGCAGTAGTTGTGTGGACAGGGATGCAGTCAGCGCACGGAGCCAGCTTGTAATTCCACTCGCGCTGAGCGCAGTTGGTGCTATGTGTAAATTGTTGTCCATTGGTTGTGGGCCTGTTGTGTTGAGCAGAAGTACATGGCAGGAGGTATCAGGGCTTGTGTTGACTGCCCCGACACCAGCTTGCTGGAGAGTCATTGGAGGATGCCGTGGCAGCTGCGAGCAATTGTCTTGTGCTTTGCAGATGAGATCTGTTGTCTTCTCTGTGCTGTGGCCTCACACGTACCTGCTGCTGTGCTGCTGCCATCATGCACTTTTCATTGCAGGACAAGGCAGTCAAGTCCAAGGTTGATGCCCGCAACCAGCTTGAGACCTACTGCTACAGCATGAAGAACACTGTAGAAGACAAGGCCAAGGACAAGGTGTCTGCAGAGGACAAGAAGACTGTGCTTGATGCTGTAAAGGAGGCGTTGGAGTGGGTGGAGGAGAACAGCGATGCTGAGGCTGACGAGTACAAGGACAAGCTCAAAGAGGTGGGAAGTTCAGCTGTACTGTGCTTTTGCTGCTGAGACATTGCTTGGTACATTCCTTGGGTGTAGCACAAGCCTCAGACAGCAGTATCAACATAAGTAGTATGTATACATGTAATGAACGAACACAGGCAAGTTAACCCCTGTACAACCCCAATTGGTGCAGCAGGCATGAACCATTGGTTGAGGGAACGGAGCGGTTGACAGGTGTGGAGACAGTCAGATCTTACTTGTCGGCGGCATTAGTGCATTCAGCAGGTTACAGTAGCTAGGACACAATAGGGTGCCCACCCCTTGAGCTGTGTAGATCTTGATGGTCGATATTGAGATACCCTCTTGAAGTGCACTCTAGCGTGATGTGAAATGCTTGAGTTTGGTATGATAACTGGAATCTGCCTACCTCCTGTCTGCACTGCAGCTTGAAGATACCTGCGGGCCAATCGTCGCTAAGCTGTACCAGGGCGCTGGTGGTGGTGCTGGTGGCAGCAGTGACGATGACCTTGGTGATCATGACGAACTTTAATCAGCAGCGTACTGAAGCAGAACTGTAGCAGCAGCCCAGCTGCACAGACAGCAGCCGCTGGAGTGATGGGTGTCCTGCAGTGCAGGCGGCTAATGCACAGTTGGCCATGCTTACTAGTGGGGTGTAAGGGATTGGGGTTTTACTTCTCATCCTCCTGAGAAGAGTGTTGGGATGATTTGAAAATATATCAGGGTTTGCAGTGTCAGATCTGTCATCTAGATGACATGTGGGTCTGACTCAGCTGCCTGGCCTCCCATCATCATTGATTACATGGTCATTGACTGGGCAGCAGCATAAGGGTCAGTGGCCCAAGCATCTGGAATGCTGGTTTGGTATTGTGCTGTGGTGTACAGCATTGTAGGGTGCTGAAAGAGCACTCTGGTTTGACAACATTCTTCCAGTAGCAGCCCTCAAAACACCTGCAACCTTCCATGCAGCTGAGTATACTCCTGTACGTACAGATGTCTCCAGATATTGTGAGTCAGATTGTGCAACAAACTGGGCATAGGAGGCAGCCTGAGTATCCTGCTTGTGTTTGCTCAGCGATGCCCAAATGGGGGCATGTACTTCTATCAGAGGCTCAAAAAGCATTCTTTACCAGATGGCTGAAAAGCGGACCCATGCTGCTGCCATAGCAGCTGCACAAAGAGCTGCAACAACAGCAGAATGCATGTGCCACATGCCTCTGGCAGAGGCAAACGTAGGGCAACTCTCACATACAGGAACAGGGCACTGGAAACCAGCCACCTTTTAATCAACACTATTCAATGGTTGTGCTGGTGCTAATGTAAAAATTGGCTACTGTCCAGGTTGCTTTCTAGTCATATCAGCCTCAAAACCCAGATTCCTTATATCTGTGACATACCATTGTTGCTTACAATATTTGACTGACATCAATGCAGATTCTACTACTACTACTACTACTACTACTACTACTACTACTACTACTACAAGTTACCTCAAGGGTTTCCACCCGTAAGGAGCCAACTAATGGCTCATGGGGGCAAAAACAGAAACAAACACAGGCCAGATTCAATCCGGCAGAATGTCTGCAAGTCCGATTTGCAGAATATCATCAGACTCCACCTCCAACGTAGACTCTGAAAGAGGATGCGAAACATGCATAGGTGTGTTTGGATTGCAACGCAAAAGCCAACAGAAAACAAATGCGGCTACAAGACGCTTATCTTTTTGATTCCAGATTTTCTTACAGATCTAGTCATTTGAAAGTGCAAGTAGTAGTAGTAGTGGTAGTGGTAGTGGTAGTGGTAGTGGTAGTGGTAGTGGTAGTGGTAGTGGTAGTGGTAGTGGTAGTGGTAGTAGTTACCCTTTCCGGCCAAGCGGCCCTTGGGACAAACCAGGATCTTGGTGGCTCAGCCAACCAGCACACCCAAGATCAATATCTCCTCTGGGTGGAATGCCTTGTAAAAGAAAGTGAGCCGTGCAGCAAGGTGAGATGCTATGGCAAATGCGCTGACATGCGTTGGGGGCGCCATCCTGGTATGATGCTTGTGCCTGCTTCGGCTGTCCTGGCTGTCCATCCAGCTGCCACGGATGTCCTGCATCACGTATTACCTGTGAAAAGGAGGAATAGAGGGTCAGCACCACAGGGTTGCGTGGGTGCCAACCAGGCGTTCTGAGATAAGAAGCACCGCTGCATTCGGTGTAACACGTCAGCCCTGCAAAAACACACTGCAGGCACAATACCCCGTGTAGTAGTGTACTGATAGGGATACCATACCATACCATACCATACCATACCATACCATACCATACCATACCATACCATACCATACCATACCATACCATACCATACCATACCATACCATACCATACCATACCATACCATACCATACCAT
>JABEVS010000455.1:0-21047 GCA_018290735.1 Coelastrella sp. MACC-549
TGCATGGCTGGATGGTGGATTGTTGGACAGTGTTGTCCTAGCTGGGTGTGAGACAGTGAGTGTCATTGGTCAACCTGGTTGACCTTTGGCCGGGGCAGTACTGGCCTGACAGTACTGAGACCTGAGCAGCAGAGCTGGCTGGTCATCAGGAGACCACCCCCTTGTAACAGACACAACACAACACACCAGCTGCCACCGAAGTCCTGCACCAAGTATTACCTGTAGAAAAGAGAGAAAACGGGTCAGCACCACAGGGTTGCGTGGGGGTGGCGCCCCAGGGTGGTGACCGGGCGTCTCGAGATAAGAAGCACCACCGCATCCGGTGTAACACGTCAGTCCTGCAGAAACACACTGCAGGCACAATACCTCGTATAGCAGTGTAGTGATGGGGATAGGATATGTCATGCAACCAAATGATGCAAATGACAAAGGCGATCAACAGCAAAGGTACTGGCCAGGCACCTAGGCTGTGGATCAACCGGTGGCAAGCAGTAGATTGGTTTCAGTTGCATTGCTTTATTCCAGTATGTGATGAATGTCAAACGCTGAATCTTTGACCAACATGAAGTTGGTGGGATAGACTGCCCCACCAATGCCCAAAGGCACATTGCGCAGCTGCAGAACTGTGGGGCGCTGCACACCTGTATGCACACCAAGCATGCCTAACCACATGGGCTGCTCCATCAACACCAACTCTGCAGGGCTGCCTCTGTAGAGAACAAGGTGCCAGTCATCCAGGTACCACTGCATGCTCATGGATACCGATTCCCGTTTGTTGCGTGACACACCTGCTCCTGAATCACCCACTGCTAGCACCTTGACCCCATTCAGGTCTGCTGGGATCTCACAGGGGTCTGCAACCCGCTGATTGACCACCTGAGACATTGCTGCCGAACATGTTACACTTGCCTTATTCTCACGGTTGGTTGTACTGCTCTGGTCACTGCTGCCATCTACCATCACGTATACACACCTGGGGGAAAACAGCTACAATATGTCGCGATAGTCAGTCTGGACAGAATCTTGCAATGGTTCCTGCAACAACATGTGGCACCCTTGTCAGCAGCCATGATTTCAAACTGGCACCCCTTCCAGCAGCAGTCATCACCCAGCAGCATGTTTTATGCTTGAAATCCTCAGGCTGGGGTGGCAACTACAACTGCCTTCTTCCCAACTGTAGGAAGGAAGGAAGGAAGGTTGTCCCAACTGTATACACATGGACTACATTAGTCACAGCAGGCGCCATTAACCCTGGTTCTTTGGTGCTCAGCATGCTTTGAGCTTCCTTTGAAAGGAGGTGTTACTGATGTGACAGCAACCTAGCCTTGGTTGCCTAGCGATCAATGCTACTGCAGCAGTGGTATCAGCAGAACCAAGACTCCTACTTGGAGAGAAAATCATGTTCACGGTGAAACTATCAGCAGAACCAAGGTGCTGTAGCAGATGCAGACAGATGCACACAGCTGAAAGACGAAGAGGAAGTGCCAAAGTAACAAAAGTACAAGTGCATGTTGATAATTCCTAGGGCGTTGATTGCTGAAGGGCAGAGGGCCGTTTGCCATTGTGATTGCTGCTGCTGGTGGCAGCACTGCTGTTGTTGTTGTTGCGCTTGTTGGAGTGATCCTCGTCACATATTGTACATTTTTCTTATTTGTCTCACATACTGTACATTGGTTATTGTACTGCAAAGCTGCCGTGTACAGCCAAAGGCAGTCTGCCACAAACTACTGTCGCAGCTTGTACCCCTGTCGTGTACATGCAGTTTTGCGTGTACTGGCCGTGACGTTTCCAGTAAAACCAACTGAGACTATATATGCCGTATGCAATGCCGTGTAAAGTCTGCTAGAAAATTGACACGAAGGGTTTAAACCGAGTTTTGTCGCTGGATAAACTTGCCTGCGACACACACAACAGACCCTTTTCTCAAGTGCTGCTGCCCAGCAATCGTATCAGGTCCGTTAAGTGGCATCGTTGCGTTTGAGGAGGTCACTCGCCGGCAGCCATCCTCACGTCTACATTTGCCTGTTCGTAGACAACATGGCTGACAGCGGGCGTGGCGGCTTTGGGCGTGGCTTCGGTGGTCGTGGTGACCGTGGTCGTGGCGACAGGGGCAGGGGCAGGGGTCGCGGGGGCCGCAGGGGTAGGAAGGATGAGGAGGAGAAATGGGTGCCATGCACTAAGCTGGGCCGCTTGGTACAACAGGTACGGTTATCTTCAGCAGCTATCGAAGCATCTTCTTGATAAGCTGCATGACTTACGGACTCATGACATAGACAGTGGGCAATGCCGCTGGCTGCACTGGCAGTAGCTGAACCTGTAGATCCCCCCCGCCGCGCTCGCCATGCCTCTCCCTGTCCTTGCGACATGTTGATTATGGCAACCATCTTACATCTTGCAGGGCAAGATCAAGTCACTAGAGCAGATCTACTTGTTCTCTATGCCAGTCAAGGAGTATCAGATTGTTGAATACTTTCTTGGCAGCGCTTTGAAGGATGAGGTTATGAAGATCATGCCAGTGCAGAAGCAGACACGCGCGGGCCAGCGCACCAGGTTCAAGGTACGAAGCCTTCTCTAGCACAACGAGAGGAGCAGCACAGTTGGACTAGCACATGCCGTCACCAGAACAGCCCTGCAGCATGCCGCAGCTTCAACTACTGGTAAAAGCCAAGCAGGTCAGGCTTCGCCAGCAACAGGCCTAGGTCATTCATTGCTGATGCTCGGGCTCTGGCAATTGTCAAATTGCAAACTGCAGCCAGCCAGAATAGAATGTTGCATGGCTGCAGTTGCAGATGCCCGGTACCATTGCAGTAGGTGGTCTAGTTTGGGGTGTGCCCCGCTGCAGAACTTGAGCCCAAAGCACAACAGTCCAGTCGCGTGGTAGGATAGAATCCAGTTGTACAGCAAAAAGTCTTATGAGTGTCAGCTGTGGTGACACTGTATAGCAGCAGTTCCTGGCAGCAGTGAATTGGGTGCAGAGGCTGCTGTGGTACAGTGAGCCTTGGAAGCAGTGACAGGGAGCCAGTGGACTGTGAAAGTCTTGCACTCAATTGGTGCAGTGTACGCATGACACCTAATGATTGGCTCTGCAGTCACAGCATAGGCTTGCCCGCAATAAGCAATCAGCCAGCAGCTGCAGCAATCAGTCACTTGATGGGCATGGCATCCTGATGGGACTCAGACATATGGCAGCTAGCAGCACCAGCAGTGGTCTCCTGGCTGTGGAGAGCTCATAGCACTCACATCATGCAACCAGTGGAGTACGCACACCTTGTCCGTGCGTGTCCTGTGTTCTGTGCTAATGTGACGTCTGTGCTGTCATTTTGCAGGCCTTTGTTGTTGTTGGTGACTATAATGGTCATGTGGGTTTGGGTGTAAAGTGCGCCAAGGAGGTAGGCAGCAAGCGAAGGGTCTGCTTCTGCAGGCACCCAGTGATCGGCAGGTGCTGAGCATATTAGTCGGGATCTGCAGGTGCACCTGGGCAGCAGCAGCCCTGATCCATCACAAGCAGCAGGCAGGGTTTCAGCGCCTGCGGCTGAGTTACAGTGGTGTATTACTGTGGCGTGACAGGAGCCCTGTCCCAAAAGGGATAATAGAAGAGCAGCTATCCTGTTATGTGCAGGCGGAGGGTGTTCGTGGGCTGGCGCACTTGGCTAGGATTATGTCAAATCCTGTGCTTTTCCTTGCTGCTGTGTTTTACAGGTTGCCACTGCCATCCGTGGGGCCATCATTCTGGCCAAGATGAGCGTCATTCCCATCCGCCGTGGTTACTGGGGTAACAAGATTGGCAAGGTGCACACAGTGCCCACCAAGGTCACAGGCAAGTGTGGTTCAGTCACCATCCGCCTCATCCCGGCACCACGTGGTGCAGGAATTGTTGCTGCCCGCACACCCAAGAAGGTGCTGCAGATGGCCGGTATTGAGGACTGCTACACAGCGTCCCGTGGTAGCCGCAAGACCCTGGGTAACTTTGTGAAGGCCACCTTCTATGCTTTGAGCCACACATACGGCTTCTTGTCTCCTGATCTGTGGGCTGAGACCAAGTACATCAAGAGCCCACTGCAGGAGTTCACAGACTTTCTGGCTAAGCCATATGTGGGTGCTGCACCCAAGGTGGCTGAATTTGAGGCTGGTTACTAAGCATTGCAGCATTGTGCAGCAGCAGCTTGGTGGTAGCTGGTAAAGCAGCAGACTGCTGTGACAGGACATGTTGCCCATGAACTCATGTGGTGTTGTTTTGTGAATGTGACATTGGTGCACATGGTTACTGAGAAGTCCGCAACAACGTAGCAGGTTCTGTTACACACCAGTGTAACGCTCCACCTGACGTGTCACACCCAACGTCGGACACAGTGAGATGTAAGTAATACCAGTAACGAATAGAGGATGGAAGGACCTAGTAGCATGATCACAGAAGTCACAGCTGCACATCGAACAGTAGGGGACCCTGCATACAGGCAAGCTGTATCTTTCCACCATTACATTGCGTGCAAATGTGTGTGTTGTTTTTGGTCTACAAGAATGATTCCTTTATCAGCTACACATCAAGCTGCACATCGAACAATGCCTGTTCATGCTCTAATCCGCTTGCATTGCATGCATGAGACCCTCTAATGCTGGGCACAGCGAAGCAGCTGTAGCCTGCTGGAGGACCTGCTGGAGAAGCTGACAACGGGACACGCTCAGGCAGAGGTCGTTTATTATATTTTTACTACTGTCTGAACCAACCTAACATCGAACAGAGTGAACCCTGCATACAGGCAAGCTGTATTCTTCCACTCGCATACCACTGCGTGCCAATGTGTCTTTTGTTTTTGGCCTATCAAAATGATGGTCTATCAAAATGATCCCTCGAACTCAAGAATCACTGGCGGCCAGTTGGTGAGACAGCTTGCCTGCAATACGCCTGCCCGCAGTACCTCAACCCGCTACACCGCGGCAGCAAAGCATTCAACTCGCAAATTAAAGTATCTCGGGATATCTACGGTTATTTGATAGGTTTTGTTTTGTGTCCGTTACAAGGGGGTGGTCTCCTGATGACCAGCCAGCCCTGCTGCTCAGGTCACAGTACTGTCGGCCCGGCCAAAGGTCAACCAGGTTGACCAATGACACTCACTGTCTCACACTCAGCTAGGACAACACTGTCCAACAATTCACCATCCAGCCATGCAGACTGCAATGACCAGTAGGTATTTGGCCTACCCAATCCCCACACCCCAGCAACCTTCCTCCAATTGCAGGCATCAAGTATGTGCACAGACAGATGCAACATGTATGCCAAGCAAGCTTCAGCATGGAAGGCACATGTCATCACAAGCAGCACATTGGTCTGGCACAGGCATATAAGCAACTGAGTGCGACCTGTATATCCGCCAGCAATGACACACAGAGTCATGCACATACACACCAAGCCTGTGCATCACCGACCTTTTGTCGGCTGACCACTGGCCCTACCATCCACACTCACTGCCAGTACATACAAGGCACATGAAGCAAGGCAGCAAGTGTAGAGGGACTCAACAGCCAGTAATGGCTGTGGCAGCGCATGTTACGGCGCTCAAGGGTGACCTGCCCGGTCACACAACACACACACTAAGATTACAACTGGTGCCTGGGAGCCAAGCAGACAAAATCACTATCATCAAGGCAGATAAAAGGGTGATCATGTGGCATAGTGTCAAAGCCATGCACAGGACAAGGGTGCAAGGTAACAAAATCAGACAACAGCTGCCAAAACTTGGCAACAGCTTGTTGCTTGGCTTGCAACAGCAAACGACGCATATCATCCTGATGCTGTTGAGCTTGTTGCTGCTGCAATTGTTGCTGTCTGTCTTGTCTATGCTGTAACTGAGTAGGCGTGAGAGGCACTATCTGGTATGCCAACAGGTTTAATGGCACAATAACTATCCTTCGAGACTGGTAAAAGGGGCAGACATTTTCATCATATCTATACACCCAACGACGCATGTCAGCGCATTTGCCATTGCATTTCGACTTGCTGCATGGCTCAATTTCTTTTACATTTCCATTTACACCCAAGGCATGCCAGCGCATTTGCCATAGCATTTCGACTTGCTGCATGGCTAAATTTCTTTTACATCCACTGGCAGGCAGCACAAAAGCAGCTGAAGCCCAGGCAGCACAACAGCAGCTGAAACCCAAGCAGTACGGTGTTTTTCATGATGACTGCTGGCCACTTGTTGGTGCAACACCAACTTCTTATGTTGGGTTATACTCAGACTGTTAGACAGCTTATTTTTTGAGTTGTAATCAGGTTGATATCGCACACAGCAGTGGCTGAGTCCTGCACCCAGCAGCAACAGCAGTAGCAGCAGTAGCAGCAGCAGCAGCAGTTTGCAATCACCTGGCTGGTTCTCTCGCCTCGATTTTCACACCTACAGTCGGCTGTGCCAACATTGTGGAACAATTTTTCTGTTGTCCATTTCGCATTTGCATCATATGCTGTTTTCAGGCTGCACCAGCGACAGCGGCATGAGCAACGTATCCCGCTGTTTCTACACAAAGCCGGGCTGGTGTGTGTTGTGACACGGTCTGCAGATGACGCTCTCTGTGGCAGTTTTCCAGTATTGCTTGCAGCATGTGCCAGCAGTACAGCTGTTGTTGGCTGTCACAGCCTAAGTAACCTCCCCCAGTGCGTTAGGTGCCGGGGCAAAGATAGTTGACTGGTTTCTGCCCTGCAGGTATGATCAACAGCACACACTGCACAGTAGCATGGTTGCTGTTAATCTCATCACGCTTCATGGTGGGTGAACGGTATAGCAGTGTTGTGTGCTGCCATGCCAGTCGTTTGTTGTCATGTATGTATGCAGTTCAATTCCAGATTGCTAAAGGGTCAGTGGTATTCTTTCAAGTTGATGCGATGGTATCATATATACGTGTTGCATAAGGCACGTATATACGTGTTGCATAAGGCACTGTTCATGTATAAAGTTCACCATATGCTTTTCATTTTGTTGTATGGTCTCTGACACTGTCAGCGGCCGATGTGTCTTGTGTTTGAGTCACTTGAGCCCCCCCACTGAGTGGATTAGTGTGAATATAGCCATGCAGGATTAGTGTGCCTTGAAGGCAGTTTCTCCCCTGAGGGTGGTCTAATCTTGGAGTGCCAGTGTGGCTGAGCCCCCAAGTACATTATCCCAAGGGCCTTGCGGCCGGAAAGGGTACCTTCCTTTCTTCCTTGCCATAGCATCTCAGCTTGCTGCATGGCTAAATTTATTTTACCAGTAAGGGACGCCTCCCATACTCCCTATTAGGGAGTAAGCCTTAAAGGCTTAGTACTAGTATGGGAGGCCTCCCTTACTAGTACAAAGCCTTACGACCCCTGACTACAAAAGACCTTTGCAGCACAGTCAGTGTCAAAGCACCACATTTGGTGTAGGACGTTGGTGGCAGCTGGATGGGTAGCAATTGCAAGGGCATGCCCTCCAAGTTGGCTAGCCAAGGAAGGCACAGTATCATACCAGGGTGGCGCCCCAACGCATGTCAGCACATTTGCACTTCAACTTGCTACATGGGCTCTTCTACACAGAAGCACAAGCTGCTGGTGTGAACGCTGATACTGTGACCGCTACATGTTGACATTGACTGTCAATGTCTGTACAGACGGTGGCACAGTTCTGCCACGGTTTGTGGCAAGTCCAGATGAATTTACCTAGTCAATTGCCGGAATCACAGTCAACAATACGCACGAGCCACTGTACTTCGTGCAAATTTCAGTAAAAATTTACTTTAAAAAAGCAGTACGAGAGATTGTCACTCTCAGAGTGACATGAACTAGTGCGGTAGCAAGTTGAGGGAGTCGTGTTGTGAAAACTTCTTGTCCATGTGATGCGGTAGCTATAGCTTGCTTTGCTGCACTTGTCAAACACGTGCGTTGCGACTGTTTGTAGCTCAGGGAACAGTCCTTTGTTGCACAAGTTACAGCTCACGCGGTTCTTAGATTGTCGTCCGAAAAAACGCGCGATCAGGAAATCCTGTGGCTGGCCCACCGACATGTCCTAATGGCCTTAAACGTCCCTGGCACACGGCAGCAGGCTGAAAATACCACAGACACACAAATTATTGCACTTGACTGTTGTTGTAAGTTGTACCTTCCCGGCGCATTCGGGGCAAGCCGCCCAAGTGTTATTTTTACTGGCAGTAGCTCAGCACGAATGCACCCGCGTATCAGCGAGTCACTACGAGCATGCCACTGAGGCCTTCACGAACACTGTTCACGAAATGCCGGTCACTGCGTTCAAGGTGCCCTGATCAGGATCAAGGTGCCATTGGCCAATCCGCAGCCATGAATTCGTTGCACTAGATGTGAAGTGTTTTGATTGCCGATTTTCCCCAACACAGCGTCTATTTCTGACCGCAGAGCTCAGATGCGGATCGCCTAAGCGAGTAGCTCTGCGCCTCTGAATCTCTCTCATATTCCTTGAGTAATTGATACATACAAAAACTCAAAGATCACAGTGCCTATAGTGGTCCCAAAAAATGGTTAACTGCAGGGTTCTGACCGGCACTCAGTGCTGCATCGAGGGGGCCACCCTTAAACGCGCAGCGTGAAACTGAAAGAAGGCTTATGCACTGCGAGTAAAGTTGCATCTGTATGAATGAATACACACAGAAATACACAAGAATCGCCTACCACACACACATTGACCTTACGCGCCAAGTGCTTAACATCGATCAGCTGTCCACCAACAGGTTGATCGTTAATGCTGATCTTGTTGACCGAAACGTAAGTCACGCTGGCTAAGCGATGTGCTAGAGGCGTTATCCTGCCAATTGGCTTGATAGAACTGAGGGTCAGGACGCTATGCGCCAGTGCTCGATAAGATACCTCTCAGCACTGTAATCTGGCATCAGCTTGGAATGGTTGGTCGTAGACGCTGCACGGTGTCCTATACAGCACTGTGCAGCCTGTTACTGCTGCTTGGAGCACTGGACAGCCTGCCACAGGCAGATGGTTACAGATCAAAGGTGGACGAGACATACGGGGAGAATGAGCACCTTTATCGTTGTAAGTGTGTTGAAAAGAGTACGATGTTGAAGGGTTTGCAGATTATAGTTCATTCCACCATCGCCTTCAATTTGTGCCAACCCTATTGAGCTTAGTGCATGTGTACAGCCATTGTTGTTCCAAGTCATGATTGCATCGAGATTATGTGTTGTACTACTCATACTGTTAAATATGTTACTAATTTCCTCAATTTCACCTGCTGCATCATGTGCCGGTTTTCCTTCTGTATAGATATTGCCCTGATGCAGTTTTTTGGCGCTCTGGATACCCCAAGGAGTATGCCCAATCGTTCTGCCCTAAATCCCCGTACTGATGATAGGGGTAGCCGTGTATGCCGCACAATAGGGTCCTTTGCAGTTTACATGCATGACTATGGTCTGGACAAGTTTGACAGCCGTTTCAGGGATGATGTTGCATGCTGGAATGCCACTGCCTTCAATGACTCCATGGCCCTTCAACAGAATTGCAGTATATCCACAGACAGACAGTACACTTGGTGGTGTAACAAGCGTCCTAACAACCCATGCGTCTTCAACTGCCCAAATCAGGTGCGTATGCTACCATCATGTGTACTCGAGTGAAAACAGGGTCCATCTGCCGCTGGCTGTGGCACAGATCGTTCCGGGTCTACCACTCTCAGATACAGGCTGTAGATATGCACTGATATCCACATAGAAACTTATAGTGCTTGCAGGTGCCCGAATGCGAGCTGGACCCACCACGGCCACAAGTTCAGACTTGGTCTGGGAGCGATCATACAATGAACATTTTGCCTCGTTGGCCAAACACAACATTCTGGCCCTCTGCTTGGGAGCTGAATGGTGTCAACAATAGCCGTCATTTGTTACAGTACAATCTTACAGATGGCTGGGCAACTGATCTGGTCAGTAGCAGCAGCAATGGTGCAGAGTACTGGTACATGGGCAGCAAGCGCGTGGCATATTACAATGTGACCATGGAGGGCGGAAATTTCAGTTTGGCAGCGTGGCCACAGACCCAGCACTGGAGCAATGCCTATGGAGCAGATGGGGCTGCTGCCAGCAGGAACTTTTACTTTGCCAGCCTTCCCTTCAATGAGTCTCAGACATACAACACCTCCTACCGTGTTTGGGGCAACTTCACAGTCTTTGTCACCCATCTCAGCAACAATGACTCCACAGTGGCCTGCCATGACTCTTCATACAACAGATTTGATGGGCAGTCAAGTCCCAGCAACTGCAGTATTGTGGCACAGAGGCACCTGCAATGCCCGTTCACCTTCCGCTGCTTCAGTCCAGAAATGGGTGCTGCACCTGGTCCTCGATGTCTTGATGACTTTGATAACGGTTACAATGACACGGACTTGTTGGGCACCCTTCAAATCAACAAAAGGCCAAAGGACACATACGGTGGGTGCTGTTTAGATTACTCGCTGTCTTTGCAGGTGTTGATAAGTTACTGTGCATAGTATGCACATGGAAAGTTTCAGTAGTACTGATTCAGCACTCATAATGATGATACGGCCTTAAATTCTAGTTTCTGGCTATCACTACATCATACTACTTTGGTCACAGTGGGAAAGAGAGAATGGGGTATATCTGATACTGATGCACTTGAAAGGGGAACCCCTGCAGGTTTATTGTCAGACTCTGTACATAGGTTGTCCGACACATTGCAAGCATGAGCAAATCAAGGCCACCTGTAAGCTTGAATGGAGGAGGTAGTGCGGAGTGATACTGTGGACTTTTCAGATGACCCAAGCCCTCCA
This sequence comes from Coelastrella sp. MACC-549, assembly GCA_018290735.1. Classification (NCBI taxonomy): domain Eukaryota; kingdom Viridiplantae; phylum Chlorophyta; class Chlorophyceae; order Sphaeropleales; family Scenedesmaceae; genus Coelastrella; species Coelastrella sp. MACC-549. The sequence goes on from JABEVS010000455.1 coordinate 10,773, forward strand.
GGAGCCCCTTCTATAATCGTTATAAACTGCACAGCGTGCATTTGTGCTTGTGTTTCCCTTCATATAATATAGCTCGTAGGCAGTTCCTGGCCTCCTAAGCTGCTATGCTCTATATGCGTTAACATCCCTTGCTGATTGGGTATCTGCATACACAGCTCCCTCAGCACCTGCCGACGGCAAGCTGCCATACACCAAGCACTGCAACAAACTGCACAGTGCAGGTAGCCCGCCGACCTGATAGTCCACAATGCAATCGCCTTGCACATGTTCCGACCACTTGAAGTTCAATGGCATGTGGACACAATGGCATCCATCATGCGCAGTAAATAGGAGAGCATTGTGGTCCCCTGACAGCACTGATATAGATTGCCTGCCCAAGGCTGATGCATGATTGGCTGTTTATCTGTCATGTGCATCACAATAGCAGCTCACGCCGTGTGCCAGCCACCAAGCCCTTATGAGCTGTAGAAAAACATGCATGTCAGTCACCCTGACACACAAGTCTTCATATGGCTTGCTAAAGAACTTGACTGTCTGTCCAGCCAACAGCCCATTGCAACCCGCCAGATGGCATCCAGAACTGCAGACTGGCTAATCACCACATGCAGAGACACCTGCAGTGTGTCCTCACACAGTTCTGACCATGCTGCCAAACCATTTGTTGGGCCCCACATGGTCACATTGGCCTGTCAGGGGATCTATGTAATACTGCTTACTGCTCTGCACAATGGATCCAATTCATTGATAAGTGATGTTTTGTAACAGTTTCATGTTGCTGTGGTGACTGCAACAGGTATGTCTTACCCATCCTGTGGTGAGTTCTGCCCTGGCTGCCCAACCTGCCCCATGATCAGATGTTGGAAGGATGACACAGACACACGAGATGAGCAAAGAACTTGGTTGAATGCAACAAACGCTGATGCTCAGCAGGATGATACCGTCCCTTACTTGTAAGTGGTACACTGTGCAAGTGGTTGTAACTAAAGTGCCAAGGCTTCTGCCCATGTGCAAGGTCTCGCCCTTCTTGTCAGCTCTGCCTAGCCCACCTGCATGGCTTGGAAGTCTGTTTGTGGCGTTTGCTCACAGGCACTCAGCCATGCCTGTCCATACTTATGATGACCAACACAGTCATGTTGCAACTGCAGACGAATACGTCACTTTGATGTGGGATATCATCGCTCTGATAAATTGGGCCGATTTGATGCCATACCAAGCAATGCATATTCTTGGCATGCACACAGCTGGCGCATCAGTCCTTGCATGTCTGAGGGACTGATGTGGTCCGTTGGGCGTGGTTTGTATGCGCCCAACATGACAGTGAACGTCAGCAGCGAGCAGGTCAGCTTCTGGGAGCTGGAAGGGCGGTGTTTCAGGGTTCCAGGCCAAATGGACAAACGAATGGATGACATCTCAACCAGTGGTCAAGGTTACAGCGACACATACACCTTACCCTGTACATTCCCAGGCTCTATGCCTTTTGCCAAATTAGTGGACCAGCTGATTTTCTTGACAGAGCTGGAGGAGTTGTGAGTAATAGATACCCTTAGAGTGCGCAATGTGAAACACTTGCAGGAAGTATAAGTAGAGTTGCTAAATCCAATCAAACAACACTAATAATAACTTGGCCATTGGATTTTGGGCACTGGCAGCTCTTGTTGACAGCTGTGGGCTTGCAGCTGTCATACATGTGCCACACCACCACATCTGTCTTCAGGAGCTTCACTGATATTGCTTTTGTGGACTTCCAAGACCCCAGGAGGGACTGGGCTACAAATGGAATAGTCTCAGCGGAAGAGTACAAGAAGTTACTTGGTAGGCAGCCACAGAGCTTGAATGACTTCAAGTATTCATGCTCTCGTCTGGCAGCTGCTGGTCAACTGCCTATGAACTACACGACATGTGAGATGAAAAGGCAGACATTTGGCAGAAGCCTCAAAGTTATCAGGTGAGGCAATGCCATTGCAAGCGGCTTGTTTGCCTACATAGATTGTTTGCTGGCATCGTCCGGCTCACCTTCATTGTCTGTAGACAGTAGCTAAAGTTGCCAGCCCAACCCTCGGCCTTTACTAGTCCTCATCTTAGCAGGTGCAAGTTGGAAGAACAAAGGGCTTGAGGAACCTGTTGTAGACTGTTGAATGGCGCTCACGACAAGAATATTTTTTCCTTTACAGGATGAACGCTACAGCTTCTCAGGTACCCATCCTGGGCGGTGCTTATCAAGGAGAGGACAGGGGTTACTCTGAACTTGCTGACATTCCAAGTAACGATCATACCCCTTGGAACACTTACAACAAGTGGCTGTCTCCTGTCCAGGGAACATTGCCAGCAGAATGGGCAGAGGTGTTCCCAAATGTAGAAGTCATGTGGGTGCTGACACTGCAGATTAGGGCCATGAGCTTGTCTACACACGTAGTCTATTGCCTGCTCTTTGCCCATCTAGGCCCTTCTGTATGCTGCAAGGTTACAAGATGGCACTGCAACTTGGATTGGGTCGCGTGCAACACCTTTGATGACCTGTAATAGGCAACTTGGCATGATGGCTGTGTGTTGAAAGTGTCTAGAAGTCGGCAGCAGATCCCGTAGGCTGTATAGGTATGCCACAACATACCGCTTGCTTGTATCATGCAGAGATTTTGGTGTTGAAGACAAGCTACTTGGGTATGCAGAACGTGGCGCAAGAAGCAGCTTGCAGGGGAGTGTTCCCGGTGTTTGGGGCAAGTTTCAAAATCTGTGGTACTTGTAAGTGTTGCTAAATAAGCTCTTTGCAAGTGCAAAACAAGCGCATCCTTTTAACATGATGCATCAGCATTATGTGCTTGCAATTGTTATGTAGCCCACAAGAGCCTTGAGGAAGCTTCTCGCTAACTTGTTATTGCTTAAATGAAAGAAGCCAACGTTTGCTACTGCGCTACTGCTAAATCTATGCAGGAACCTACATCAGCAAGTGAGCATGTGTGGGTGGTCTGATGACAATGCGCCCTTTGTGATACACATTATGGGTAAGTGTTGGTGGGGATGAGAAAGAATCATGCAATTTGTTGAGTACTAGTTGCAACTCAGCAGACCTCTCAAAGAGTCTGAGAGGAGCAGAAACTTTTTTGGGCAGGCAAGTGCGTGTCGTTGTTGGTTTGATTGTATCATAAGTGGTGTGACGGACGCCCAGAACTGTACATGCACTCTGAACCCTTGTAGTCAGTGGGCTGGCTCCACAACAATTGGACTAATCTGCAACCATTAGCAAGTGACCGCGTGCTTTGCTTCAGCTTTATTGGCATGAGATGCTTATAGCTCAAATTTCAGTTAACCAGATAGGGCTCAGAAGTGCCGTATGTCACAGCTCAAACCTTTCCTTCACAGCAGGAAGGTAAACACATTCACGTTGTTGGGTACTTTCATCTTAGCCCCGTTAATTGGATTATACATGTGGCTAGTAGCGTGCAAACTGCCAAAGGCACCGCAATGGACGATTATACACACACCCAGTATTCTCCCCCTTTGCTTGGGGCTGTAGGTCTCTGGCATTTAGACCTAAACCCCGAGACGAGGTTAGTAACATGCCAGCTCCTGGGCTTACAGTTAGCGTATATACCCTGTATCAGAGAACGCTGCCCACTCAGGAGTGCTGTGCTTGTGCAGCTGCTAAGGCAGTTTGCACACTAAGTTTTGGCAAGATAATTGAACCCTGGACGGGTGGGTTTGGGGAAAAGAAGACGATGTAACTAATCATTGCTGTGAGCTTTCAACTGTGATACAGCGAACTGTGATAGCCCTTTGCTTGTGGCCATGCTGGCTTAAGCTTGGCCAAGAGATCTCAGAGTAACCCTTGCAACCGTTACTCTACCTGTCGTGGTTGTTCGGCACTTGTTCACGCCCTGTTTGGTTTAGTTATCAAGTTCTGCATGTCACATGAACACGCTCACATACTACCTTGGCGGCTAGCCGTGCTGCGCTACAGTGCCAAACTAAAACCTATAAAGCTGATATTCTCCCCAGAACCATGCCTTTGTCTCCCAAACAACACAGACATCGTTGTTCCGGGGGCATGGTGGGTAGCTGGTAGCAGGTGGTCAGGAAGACCATTGTTTTACTGCGATTTGCACCTGACAAACAAATGTCCAGCCCTTCTACAATGGTGGAGCCCACCATGACTTCGTTTCGTCTCTCGGTGCTTCAGTGTCTTTCACATGGTTATATGGGTGTTGTGGTATCGCCGATACGTATCCACAAGAGGTATACCTCTACCACTGTTGTGACAGCAGCAATTGCAGCCATGGAGGTTTTGCAGCCAAATAGGGCCTATTGCAATGCGTCCCATGAGCCATTCGCTGGCTCGCTGGCTGGTGCCGGGAGGGGTTGGAGTCCCCCAATTGTATTGGTATTGTATTGGTATCGGCAATATGCTTAATGCAGTTTGTGTCATGCGAGTGTGGAGAGTACCGTCTCAGATGGTGAAAGTATCCACGTGTAACATTGTTTTCTCAAATGCAAAACAATCGTCACCTCTACAAGATCCACGGAAAATTCTTCAGGGCTTCCCCAGCACTTGCGAGTTCGATTGAATATGCACCTTCACAAGCCTGTACTACAAGCTGATGATGGTACAACACTTTCAGACTTAAAATTCTAGGTGCCAAAACCAGCATTGGGCCTTCATAACTTACCCTTTGCTTTTCAACAACCTGCACCACCATTCTATGCCTTGATAGAGAGACAAGGGGTCAGGTGGTCACAGAGTTGAGATTTACTTCTGGCGTTAGAACCGTTCTAGCATACCTTTTGAGCTCCTGCTTGCCTTTCTTCAGCATGAGGAAATATCTTATGCATGGCACAACTGACAGAATTTGGATTTAGTGCGCCAATGCAGAACTATACTGACCAACTATTCAATAGCATTATGATGCTTTCATACCCTATCAATCTATTTTCATGCATTCTATGAAAGGACTTCTTTTGTGCAACACTGCTGATGTACAGCCGGACGAAACAATAGTCAATGGATCCTCAACATCACAGCCAACACTGACTGGCGTTTTCGGCATCGAGGAGAGTACAGTCCTTACCATGAAGATCTCAGACCCACATTTGGACAACAAGCAGCTGTGTGGGACAACGGCTGGGACCCCAGCATTGAGCCAAACTTGACACAAACCACAAGTAATCGTAGGGTGTTACAAGTCTTCACTCCCTGGAACATGACCCGGCTACCATTCAGATGCAGTCAAAAGGGTAACAATAGCTGGCGTTATATGCGCCTCGCAGATGAGTTGCAGTTATTCCCATTATATACCGAGGAAAATTGCATAGGAGCGATGACCAGACAGAATTTTGTGCCAACAAATGGCCTGCCCTTGAATGAGACTTTGTCTCATCGGTTCATCCCTCCCATATATAGAGACTATTGGTGGAGAACAATGGTCAACAAGTCAACTGTGCACTCGTGGGGCTGGGACTATCATGGCTATTTCAATTATAGTGACCGCCCCAGAGCAGTTGAATGCAATGTAACAAGCAACATCACTGGCTACCCCAACTGTCAGGCAGAAAACTGGTATTTCCATCTGTTTGGCACCCGCACGGATGTCTTATTTGACAGGTGCTATCACATCCAAGAGGCTGTGGATCTGAAAAGGCCTCATCAGCTATGCGATGGCAATTGCCACAAGTGTGGTGGCCTGTGAGTGGTTGCTCATGTCTAAGAAAACACTTTTCAATATTGGCAGCTGCAGCAGAAATTGTAATACCAAACTCATGGCCCATGTTATAGTATGCTACACTGCGCAGACCATGGCCTCTGGTTCCCAAGATCTTTCCGATTGGCAAGAACTTGGGTGGCACAATGCAGCAGCATGTATGAGATGCCTGATTTTCTGATCGACCCACAAATGCGTGAGGGTATGCTTTTGCTCGCAGGGTATACAACAATCACATCTTCATGGATTATGCTGATGATCGCTTAGGTGGTGACACGATGATTGATTGGGATACTGGACCTGGATACCAAGCTCAGGGGGGAGACTCTGGTTATCTTGCAGGGCAATTTCTCCAATCTCACGCTTATATTACCAACAAGATTCATACAGGCCCTGTATGTCGCAACAGCACTGATAGTGCCTTTGCACCAGGTTGCGCCACTCAGAGTCTTCCGGACTTTGACAATCCATGCAATCGGATTTGGAACAGGTATTTTGCCAACAATGCAAGCATTACCACATGGTTCAACAGAAATAGCAGTGAATATCAGCATTCTCTTTCATACGACATCTTCTGGCAAGACTGCAATGGTACTGTCACAAAATGGCGGGAGGGTGTGCGTCAAATCAGGTACGCTTTGAGCTTTGAGGGTTGATTGGTCTGTGGTGTGGGTTGGGTATTGTTGTTGTCGTATGGCCTGTAATTACCAAGGTCGTGTGCACATGCCATCAGCTTGACCACCTTGTCCAACATCAATCAAATGACAACGTTTAGGAGATTATTGGCTGCTCGACATGTACAAGCAGTGTGCCCATCTGCTTTGAACGCGCTTTCGTTGACTTCTTTCCCTAAAGTATTCTGTCAGGTCCATACTTGAACTGCAAGAATGCACAAAGAACAGATACGCACACAGTAATGCCGCATAATGTCATTTGTACCTTTTGCAATGAATAATACAGAGACCCCTCCCCCCCCAAAGGTCATCAGCAAGGTCAGTATGTAATGACTGAAGGACGTGTGTTGTTGGAGTGCTGCAGGATCATCCGCAACCTTTCATTTCCAGTAGTGTGGGAGGACCCAGATGTGCCCGAAGAATGGGAGCGGGATGCATCTATGATTCCTGACAGCATGGCAGCTGGCAGATATATCTTGTGGGGCTGGAAGGATGCTATGAGTGAAACTCTTGCTATGCCGTTCAACAACACATCTGAGGTCTGGCCTGGTCTCTTCAACCTCTCAAACATTGGTTTTAATACAAGTATTAAGCCGCCACCATCAATGGGCGTACTGTTCCGGGATCCAAGTACTTATGACCTATTCCAGCAGGGCAATGCTCCCTTTCATGCTCACATGGTTGCTGCGGGAGTTGCTCCAACAGACAAGTGGCCTGCTTTGGTCTATGGCACGCTACCAAGTGCCTGGGGCAATGTCCAGCCTGACACCAACAGAAGCACATTTCATAATCTTGAAGTCATGTAAGCTGCGAAGCTCTAGGATCACACCCTTCCTTGATGCTCCGTCCATGACTCCAGCTAATTATGTGCACATCCTGCAAATGTGTTGGGAGTGACTCGCTGCGCCGCTCTTGTCGCTTGATCACACTGTGGCTCTTACTACACGATGTTTCTGCTAGACCTGTACTATCCGTAGGCAAAGTGGAAAATATATTACATGTTCAGTGCCATCTAGGTATTGTACAGTGCACACGTCTTAACTGCTTGCGTAGCTTGCCTTGAGATACAGACCCAGTGCACATTGTGTGGGCATCCAATCATACCATTAACCACGGTTCACATAGCACTCACAAACAGTGGCTTGATATTCCTTGTGAATGAAAAACAAAAACTGCCACGCTCACTGCAGGGATTTCTCTGATTGGTCAGGTTATGGTGGTCTGTTAGGCACCATCCCGCTGAGCTGGGCCCAAGGATTGCCAAACCTATCGTATATGTAAGCACTGTCAACTTGTGTTGGCAAGTTGCCACCAGGGAAGCAAACGCATTACCTGACATCTGCATTCACCTTCAACGATCTACAACATCTTGTTGCATGCTGGATGCTGAAAGTTGGAGCAGTGGCTGTAGTGTTACCCTCAATGATACTGCTCATGATATCACACTGCTGTTTTGTATACAGGAGCTTCCTAGGCCACCGAATGATAGCTAGTATGTACACCACCGAAGCATGGCAGCCTATACCCCCTGTGTCACACATACCTTATCAAACAACCTTTGGCGGTGCTGTAATGACGAACTACTCTGTGTGGGTTGGCGATTGGTGGCAAAGTGAGTGGGTCCACTAGCAATGTCAATGCTTTTGCCACCAGTTTACTTGCCACCTTCAACATTGCAAGGAAACCTCGATACAGCTTGCAAGTCACTTGCTTGTGAATCATGGAACCAAAAAATCATCCCCCTGCATGCAGCCTGCTGAGAAATCTGCACTGCTGGTTGTGAGAATCCTGCATTGTTAATGTCTTGTGGACCGAGGAAACAGATTTGCCAAGGGCCATCATATGAGGTGTATAATATGTTGCCATGTAATAACGCAAATGACGATGTGAACACAGTTACCACTTGATTTTCCGTAACTCCACGCAATTTATGCCATTATCTCTTGACCACTTCAGGTCAGCGGCCGGATTGGGAGGTGGATGTGCTGTCAATAGAGTCTTGGGATGGCTGGAGTAGCTACAAAAAGCAGAATCAATCCCGTTGGAGCTCCATTGTTAGGTATGGAGAGCCATATAATCTGCCTGACGCATACACCGCTGTTGCCCAGGAGTATGCTACCGCTTATCCAAACAACGTATCCTACATCGGTGTAGATACGCAGCCATACTACAATCCTGGTTGGGCTTTTTGGGCTATGCCCTTTGGTTGCATGGACACTATGGATGCCGCTGACCTGGGCAATGGTAAGATGCAGCATACCAGAACAATGTCAATGGGATGTGAAGGATTCTACATCGATAGGAATGGATACGCCATAAACAGGGAATACATGGTCCCTGCATACAATATGTCAGACTATTACCAGATCTTCCCTACATGGAGCGATGGGGCAAACGTTGCAGGCTACAGGCGCGACAAGGTTAGCCCGGTCAGCTTCCTCCCAGCCGCCCGGCTTGGTCACTACCGTAACTGGACATACGAAGCCTCTGATTTCAATTTCAAAGCTGGTCCAACTATAAAGCGCTTGGTGATCGTGTTTCACTGGGATGTTTCTCCAAGGTTGGCACAAGTAAGTGAATGTCACTGTTGTGGTACTGCAGTTCAAGCCTTGTTGTATATACATATATATGCCAACGCTTTGGGAAGATATACAACGTGTATGCCAAATAACCTTCCCCAAGCATTGTGCTGCTGCAGATGCCTACATCTGGTTGTTGTTATCTTCACTCCAATTCATAGGTATGAACAACAGACGATCCTCATAATTTTTCCATTTAAACCTCTAGAGTGAAGAGAACACGGGATCATCTCAAATGATGATGATGATAACCTGCATTTGCCTGGCAGGCTTAGGAGTGCTGCATATATACCAACTGCCTATTCCTTGTCAATATGGTTTTTTAATATTGCCAGGAGGTGGCCTCCTAAGATCCCACCACCTCAACTACTTAGGTCTCACTACAACTCAACAAGTTTTATGATGAAAGTTATTGAGGTTGAGCTATGGCACACATTGTCTCAGCTTAACTACAATAACACCGTCCAAAACTCCACCAACAGTTCATACAGACTGTCTTGAATGGTTGGTGTTAGCCTACTGTAACCCCAATCCTCACACCCCATCAATATCCCTCTTGCGGTAGCCATCAAAAATGTGCACGAAGAAACCTGCAAGCAAAACAGCACATGTCAGCACAAGCAACAGATAGATGCGGCATATGCACATAGGCAATTAGCATGAGTTGTGTACATGCCAGCAGTCACAACCAACTCTGCAAAATACACCATATCATCAAACAATCTTTGCTAGCTGACAATTGGCCCTACTGTTGGCATCTATTGCCAATGACACTTACCGAAGATCATAAACATTGATAGTGATGTGTTATACATCCTACAACCAAACTGGTTAGACCGGATTTCATGACCTCATTGGGCTATAGGGCATCTCCGCATTCAGTCATGAGCTTGTGTAGTATCACCACCAGGGTCCTCTTGAGCTAAGGTGGTTCTCTCAGAGAAATGATTGTTCTGGGCACCTTGACCAGCATTCAATGGCATTGGGGTTGGTCCATTGGGCTCAACAGTTCTTGCCAATTTGTGTGGCGGTCTCACCACTGGTTGGTTGCTTGCCAAACACGCTTGGGGGGGGGGTGTCTACTCGCAGTTGTGATAAGGCTGGTGATGATTGTACATTCAACATCAGATGCTGGGCGCAAGACGGTCAATCGGTTGGCAGAATGCATGCAAAATCACCATAGCACGATTTGTTACTCAGAAAGCTTTGGCTAGATGTCTGCATGCAAATAGGCAATATCACCACAAGAACATACTTACGATGTGACCCAATATTCTTTACAGGGGACTGTAATCCTTTGTCATCAATCCAGCCCATGTGTGTGTGTGGGGG